>OY720154.1:30253468-30462968 GCA_963082725.1 Pedicia rivosa
AATAGCACAACCAAATAAATATCGTTTTATTACGATTACACCGAATAATTAAACAAATATAATCCATCCAATAATGCAATTGGAAATTTAATATTTTATTTATTAAAAAGTAACAATAAAAACAACCATATTGAATAAGTAGGTAATTTTTTTAAATTTTTATTAGTATGTAGTAGATTTTAATTTCAACACATTTTGATTAGAAGTAATATTTTTTTTATTTCATTAATATCATCATGTTTCTTTCATATTTAGATAACGGTTTGCATTTGTTTGGGATTCTGGTAACAATATTTGTGACATATCACTTGTACTGAAACTTTTCTGTACTCCCAACGCAGATGATAGTGGACCACAACTTTTAATTAAATCATGACCTTTTTCTTCAAACCACATAATTTCAAGAATATCAGCTGGCCTGAAACAGAAAATAGTATTTTAATTATTCAAAGCATATCAGAATATTTTACAAAAGTTATAACATACCTGTTCGTACGTAATTTACCATCAAGATTTGGACTTGAACCAATATTAACGTAGTTTTACCATCATCGACCTCATCCTCCATGTTATCCAGAAGTGGAGTAAAAGCATAACATTGATTATTATTTGTGGGTCTCCATAAAATCATAATTACTAATAATAAAAGAGAAAACAATACGTGCCAAAATCCATTATCCATCCAAAGTTCTTTCCAATCCTACAATATAAATGTATTTATTAATTCTTATTCGTATTGGGATTAAATCTTATACTTACAGTTAAACATTGTGCTAGTCGGTGAGCTTTTATTGAATATAACATAAATATTACAGATGCAAAAACAGCAAATATAAGTGTATTTGTAAAATGACGATATAATGATAATTTTACCATATTTCTAAAAAAAATAAAGAAAATAATTTAATGAAGCAATAAAAATAAGCATGAGTCATTATGTCAATATACCGACTCAAACGTAATGTTCGTGTCGTTTGTACAAGTGATGTAAAAATCCACCAACAAATTCCAGAGTCTAGTACTGCTAATGGTACCTAATGATTTAAAAGAAAAAAAAACTTGTTAGTCTTTTGTAAGTACATAAGGATAAGTCTTATACTTACACTAGCAACTAAAATTTTACTTGTTGGATCATTTTTCATATTGATAACGCGTAAATAACTTTCAACTGCCGCCAATATAAAATATAATGCACCTACACCAACAACTCTATGTAACATTGGTCCTAATCGAGGTCTAGAATAATTGACAAATTTTAAAATATCTTTTAGAAAAAAGTATAAAGTATTTAAATTATTACTTAACAATTCCAAAGCCTAATGAAACAATTATTACCAGCATTCTTGCAAGTGTACGTTTAGCACATGATACCCATTCTGCTAATAAAACAACCCATGTTGTTGATGACCCAGTTGAATTAATACTTTGATATTCGGCATAGAACATAGCTTTTTCTAACATTCCAAGTAAAATAACTCCACCTATCCAAAATTGGATCCTTAATAAATCACGCCATTGCATAAATGACACAAGTAACCATAAAATTCCTAAGAGAACGTAAACTAAGCACATTGAGCCGTAAAACTAAAAAATTAAACATATTTAAAAAAAAGCGTTTTTATAGCAAATAAAGCAAAACGAACCGGAAGTAAAGGCCAATCTTCAGCTGATAGATAGCCATAAGTTCCCTTCATCTCAATATGAACGGAAGCATTAAACTCCTTATTATTAGGATTTGAAATATCAAGTTTGAAATTATAAAAGCCATCTTTTGTAATTACAAACACTAAATTGTTTCTGCTTGATGGTTTTACTGAGCTTGAATCAGATGAATCTCGTTTGGTTATTTCTTTAGTATTAATTTCTTTATCATTATGTTTTATAACATATTCTTTAAGGATAATATGTCCATCATGTAAACATGTTTCATTTACAGGATCCGATTGTATTTTATAATCATTTCCTTCTTGCTAAAAAAAAACACAATAAATAAGCAATCGCTTGATAAACTTTGGTTTTTGGTAATACTTACGTTTTGCCAACATTTTGATTCGGTCAATGTCCATATTATCAGTATATCTGTAGGTTGAACTGATTGACACGTAACTAAAGAATAATATAGAATTTGTTAATTACAAATGTTGAAATCAAATAAAATTATATTCATACTTCGAACAAAAATTTGTGATTCGGCAAATAACGATTTCGGCACAGAAACCCTTGTCTGAACCTAAACTTACACAAAAATGCATTAAATATTTTGTTAATAATTCATATGTAAAGCACATATAAATAATAATTAATTTCAAGAAAATTAGGTTTTTTTAAAAAAAAAAAACTACAAAAACATAACCTCTAAACAATTTCTTTGCAATTCTTTCCTTAAACAATTACTTTTTCAAACTTCTTACTTGTGTCATTGTAAAATCCCATTTTCCTGAATCAGGGGCAGCTATTATTGCATTTATCACAAGGAATTGTATAAAAAATATACATTTTAATTTACTCATTTTCACAAAAAAAAATATAACTAAAAACTAAAAAAACTTTATTTCACATAAACATGACAGCTCACAAATGTCAAAAATGAAGCGAATTAAAACCATTTTTTCAATTTAGAAATCGACTATAATAATCGATTAAAAATCGATTTTCATCATAGAAGCTCAAACAATAATTTAATAGCAATTCACAATACAATTTTATAATTTGGGAATAAAACAGGAAACAGCTACCGCACTCAAGCCAATTTAGCTTGAGATTGAACAATTTTATATGCACGTTACGTGAGAGAAATAGTGACAGCATGTCGCGAGACAGATATATTATCTTGCAATAATTTTCAAGATATTGTCACAATTTTTTTCAGTTCACCAATTATTGCAATAATTTTTCAGATTTAGAGGAGCATTTGAAATTTCTCAGAGTTGACATGGACGCCAAATAGATTTTTTTTTGGTACTATAAGATAATATAAGATAATTGAATATTATTGCCTAAATCAGATGCTAGATGTCTCTTAAAGTCACTATTTTGAAATGTTGAAAAATTTATATCTTTATTTAGAATTTTATGATTTTATTTTCTTCGTCGAAGAATGAGTCATTTTAAGTTCGGATGTTTTTGTTCGTGTTTATGAATTTTATTTTATACATTTTTGATCAGTGATGTCGTTCTGCTACAATTGTAGCAGATCTACTACATTAATTTATTTCTACTCCTCTACTACTTTTAGTCTAAAATCTGCTCCTTTTCTTGTTATTAATTTTTCACACATTTTTCCTTGATAAACATCGAAAATTTATGTTAGTGCCGAGTAATTTTACAATATCAAAGTTTATGTCGGTAGAATTGTTTTTCATTTTGACAGACAAATAAAAATAAAATAAGTTTTTTAAAGTTTAATTCAATTTATGAAACCATTATTTTGTTTACCACACAGTAGCGCTGCAGGAGAACGCATATTTTTTATTAAAAACAAATAGACTACATGTGTAACAGTCAGCAATATCATTTCGACAAAAGAATTAATTAGAAATTCATCAGCAGCGAAATGGGATATTCCGGATGATACTATTAAGACTGTGTTTAAGGGATAATTATTATACCTATATAATTTACAATGAAGTGTCACATTTCTTATTTACTTATTTCCATTGATTATTTTATTGATTCAATCAATACAACGTACATATTTATTTGTTTTTAAAATCGTTAATTTTCGTTAATTTTGTTTTTTGTTAATTTTCATTTTTTAGTCATTTTTTCTGGTTTATTTAATTATATTAATTATATAATTTATTTTTTATATAGATAAATATAACTGAAATTTAAAAATTTGAATATTTATTCGTATATACAACACAGTATATACAACTTTTTCATGTAAAGAAAACCATATTTTGTCTCTTTTTTTCTACTACTATCTGCTACTTTTGTTTGTTGGGATCTACTCCAATTGAATTTTCGAAAACGACAACACTGTTTTTGATTCTATTTTATATTTTGATTTTATTTTATATTTTATTTTCGTCGCCGAAGAATGAGTCATTGTAGGTTCGGATTTTTTTTTTGTGTTCGTGTGCCGACAAATCCTTTTAAATTTTTAATATACAGTGAAACTCGGTTATAACGAACTTCAAGGGACCAAAAAAAAAGTTCGTTATAACCGAAAAATCGTTATAACCGAATCTTACGAAAAAATTAACTACGATCCGAAAAACAATGAAAAAAATATGTTTTCGTATAAACCACTAATTTATTTATTAAACTCCATTGTAAAAAAATCTGTAATTTTTGTTTGATATTTGCTATTCTTCAAAATACAATAATCCACAGCTTTTTCTAGTACTAGAATAGAATTAAAAATGTTTTCATCTTCAGCATTGTTTTCAAAGAATCGTGAAATTTAAATAATTTAAATAAGTGATTTTTTTCGAGAAAAAACATATAAAAAATAATTTGAAAATCGAAAAAGTTCGTTAAATTGGAAAATTCTAGATCGTTATAACCGAATGTTCGTTATAAGGATCGTTATATCCGAATTTTTTTACATTGCCAAGATACAAATTAAAACGGGACCTACAGAAAAGTTCGTTATAACCGAAAGATCGTTATAAGTGAGGTTCGTTATAACCGAGTTTCACTGTATTTGAATTTTTGATATTTATTAAATTTTTGTTTTCCTTTTCTTTTATTTTAAAATATTTTTTTTTTGTAATTTTTTTTCTGGTAATATTTTTACTTTTTTTTTTTTGAGATTTTTTAACTTTTCCTTTGAATAATATAAAAAAAAAAAAATTTATTAAAAAAATTGTTCTAAATTTGACAAGCAATTTTTTACGTATTTAAATTTTTTGTAATTTAATTTTTTTGCTACCAATAAATTGATTCGTATCCGTAGAGAAATTCACAACAATCGCCCTTAAATGGTATGAAACTTCATACATCATTTAAATACATTTATGTTTTAAAACTGAAAAAGATAAAATATTTAATACCGTCCCAATTATATAATTTAAATATAATATGCACATAGGAATATGCACTCTTCTTTAACTTGTTATTAATTTTTACATACAAAAAATACTTATTGTTCTTTAGTCACACTTACACTCATTAATGCATAGAAGAAAAACAAAACTCACATGCAACGTTTTACCAAAATTACACACACATAGGCGCATATTATATTGAACCAACAGCTGATTCGAAAAAATGAAAAATCAAAATCAAAATAAATGATAAGTAAAATAAATAAATGTTTTTCAAATATTTTTCATTTCTTTATAATGTACTCCTCTTTTTTTCCGCTTTTTTTTCATTGTTACTAATTTTATTTTTCTCTTGTTTTTCTCGTTCTACTATTAAAATAATTTGAAATAAAAAATTCAAAATACTAATAAAGTCTTTTTTGTTTTCTACTATTGAAATTAAATTTTCCAGCACAATAAATATTGGAGTTATAAAATAATAATAATTTCGAATAAAATAAAACTATTTCATTCAATAGTTCTCCTATCTCCGTCACGCTTATTACAGAGAAGAATTGCAAAATCCTTTTGAAACAAAAAATGCACACACATATGAAATTATTCAATTATTATTTTGAATAAAATAAAACTATTCTTTTATCTCCTTCACGCTCCTTCTATAGAAGAAATAGATCATGCTGATGAAACGCTATGCAAAAATACGCACACATTGATATGATATTATACACATCCAAACATAAAAAATATTTTATATTTATAGTATCAGCTGATTGTAAATAAAAATATTTATTTAAATGATATTTGCATTTACTGAAAGAAGATGGTGTAATATTTTAGCAAATAAATTACTTTTTTCCGTGCGATGACATCTACCCTAGATCAGTGAAACTAACTCTTATAAAATTTTGGGGAATCCCATTTTCACTAATTTTATAATTAAAAAAACATACGAAACAATAACTTTTAAATAGCTAATTACTTTAAAAATATTGCATCTACGAATTCAATTTATAATTAATTCTTATAAAGAAAAGTTCAAATTTTAATAATAAATTAGAAACACAACGAATTTCTCAGGATCTCGATCATAACCGCGCTCTCAAAATTCAACAAAATAGATCATTTTCAAAAAATCATAAAATGTAAAATAATTTAAAAATTAAAAAAAAAAAAGCACACGAATTTAGCTACATCCTTTAACTTTCATTTAAAATTAAAATCATAAAAATTCATTCACAAATGTTGGAACCGAGCTATATTCAACGCACTTAGTTTTGGTGAAAATAGCCAAAATCATTTTTTTTAAATTAAGAAAAAATTAAGAAAAAATTAAAAAATCAAAATTATGAGCGCACAGTGTTGGAGAGAATACTCTAAGGTATTGAAATCAATAAAAAAATTGTGTATAGATTCAACGATGTGTCTGGCGGGCTATATTCAAAAGTACCAAAAATACAAATTTTCCACTGAAATGCAATGACTGCCCTTAAGCTGATTTACGGTTCAACCGCAAAAATGCTAAATCAATTTTTTTTCTAATTTAATTTCAATAAATATTAATAAATACATTAATTATATATTGTATTCATATAAACAAAGTGTTTAAATAACTTATTTGTTAATTATCACAAAATAAATAATAATTTGAATTTTGCCGCTGAAATTACGCATAGCAATTTTACTACAGTTTTCAAATCTACTACATTTTAAAATTGTCAAATCTGAACTGTCAGTTCAATATTTTGTTTTTAATTTTTTGACGTTTACAATTATATTGTTTAAAATATTTAATATTTATAATATATAAAATATTTAAAGTTATATTTTATTAAGTCTAAAATGAATGAATGAATGAAATACTAAAAATTATATTGGTCTCTTTCTAACAAAATAATTGCAAATTTCGATTATTTCGCCATCTGAATTCGTACAATAATACTAATTTCTCCAATTTTAATTTTTATTGTGGAAAAAATCTTAAGTGCGGTAACAGCTTAATAGCTGTGTTCTTTCAAATGCTACGCTAGTGTAGCGTAACTATTCTTTTTTAGCGTGTTAGTAGTTCCAAGAGACAGACTAAAATTGTCTGATGATGCTTTTCCAAGTATTTTTCCGAATCTAGCATCTTACTTATCAAAACCAGTACCTGCTTTGAGAAAACCACCGGCAAAAAGGTTACAAATATCTAGATTGTCTTGCTCAGTCCCAGCCGTTAAATTAAGTAAACCTGTAAAAGAAGTGAAAGAACGTGCAAAAAGATTCAAAAAGAAAACTTTGAGTGACGAATGGACTGACACTTATACATCAGGTATTATTTCTTTTATTACTAAAACCGAAATATTTGGATAATTGCAAAATTGTCAAATTTTACAAATTTTTTTTAATAAAATTTTTTTTTATTTATTTTATTAAATAAATTTAAAAAATCTCAAAAACAAAAAAGTCAAAATATCACAAAAAAAAAAAAAATTTCAGAAAAAACAAAAAGGAAAACAAAAATTTAATAAATATCTAAAATGCAAAAGGAAAGGTCGGCTCACGAACAAGAAAAAAAATCCGAACCTACAATTTTCGGCGACGAAAATAAAATATAAAATAAAATCAAAATAAAAATATAAAATAAAATTCATAAACACGAACAAAAAAATCCGAACCTACAATGACTCATTCTTCGGCGACGAAAATAAAATCAAAAACTCTAAATAAAGATATAAATTTTTCAACATTTCAAAATAGTGACTTTAAGAGACATCTAGCATCTGATTTAGGCAATAATATTCAATTATCTTATATATGCACTACATTATAGTACCAAAAAAAAAAAAAATTGGCGTCCATGTCAACTCTGGCACATTTCAAATCCAGATCCTAGTCAAATTAGTTAAATATGTTAAATTTTGTGAAAATTCTATTTGAAAGTCTGACTCAGCTAATAATATTTGTCTACAATCATTACAATTATTTCTCTCAGATACTTTTTTCCCGACATAGCCCGATATGTACACTATGATAGAAATTGCTTCCTCAGAAATTTCCTCTTCAAAACTATGTAACATTATTTCGTCAATGTTTTTTATAATAAGATCATTATCTGATGGCATTATTTGATCATCAACTGAATTACAGGAATCAATTAAATCTTTAATACAATAGGGACCAGATTTATGGGATTAATATCAAAAGGCTTGTTATTTTGAGCTTTCTTTCCGATTCTAAAATTTGTTGGACGGTGATATTATAATTTCCTCCGCTGATCTGCCGATATTGACCAAAACGCGCTTCTAATTCGTCCGTTTGAAATTTCCCTAACAGAATGTATATAAAACCTATTACTGAGTTTACATTCCAAATCAATTTTTAAATTAAAAAAAAAGGTTTTTTTTATTCTAAAAAACAAAGAAAAATTTATTTTTAAAATAATAATAATACAATTCAGAAATTATGAACATGTTTTACTTATATTATTTGGAATACTTATTATTATAATTATTTTATCTTCAAGGATTAAATTAAAAATTAATATAGGCATTTATTACGTTACAAATAAAAAAATAAATATTCCTTAATTCTTTACAGGAAATCATAAAATCACCATCAGTCTTGTAATTCTAAAAATAATTAAGACAAACTGATTATTTTCTTTATTTACATATAAAAATTGTTCATGAATTTTTTAAATGTTGAATTCTTATTTTATTATTTTTTATTTATTGTCATTTAATTGCCCTGAATACAATTTTCCAAAGTGTCCACAAAAATTCTCGCCTAAAATTAATTTTGTCGGTCGTTAATTGACTGACATCATATTTGAGAAAAGTAAAAATAAAATTTAATTTAAATATAAAACTAAAAAAAAGTTTTTTTTTAAAGACTAAAATATATTTTATTTTTATTTTTGCAATTGTAAAAAAATTGAAACCATTAAAAATTCTCTCATTCGTCGATTTTGTTAACAACTCTGCAAAAAAAAATATATAAAGTTAGAAATAGAAATTAGCAATAACAAAACCGTTGTACCTATAATTTTGCTGCATTTTTCCTTATAATATTGGGATTACTTTTACAATAATTATTGGTATGTGCTCGTTGATTACTTACACTTGCAAATTTATTATTGCAAAGCATGCATTCATACGGTTTTTCTCCTTGAAATAAATAACGAGTTAAAATAATAATAGTAATAATATTAAAGAAATATATTTACCACTATGCATTCTGGCATGCCGTTTCAAATCCCCATTTCGCGTAAAAACTTTTTCACAAACATTACATTTGAATACAGAACCTAAAAACAATACCTTTAACTCTTTGTTCCAGTTTTTCTTAATAAAATTAATTACCGTTGTGCAAAATCGTCTCATATGAATATTTCTGTCACCAGATTGAGCAAATGTTTTATGACACAACTGAAAATTGATTTAGAATTTGTCACATTAATAATAAATTGTGTATACAAAAGAAAATCAAGTTATACTGACCTCACATGAATACGGTTTTTGTTTAAGATGAACACCATTAATATGTAAATGTTCAGCCCGTTTAAATGAATTACCACATTGATTACATATGTGTTTTCTATCTTCTAAATGTATTTTCATATGTGATGTTAATGATGATGGTAATTTAAAACCCTTATTACATAATGTGCATACAAATGGATATTGTTTTACAGTTGGATTTAAATTTGTTGTAGCTTGAACCTCAGACTTTGTTGTTGTTGTTGTCATTGTTATTATAGTATCATTATTTATATCACGAATTTTTCCAACAGGTGGACCGTCATGTGCTGAATGTTTATGATATTTTAATTGTTGTGCTTGAACAAATGCCTTATCACATGATCCACATTTATACGGTTTTTCGCCGGTATGTGTGCGAAGATGAACATTCAATGATGATTTTTGAACAAAATCTTTACCACAATGTTCGCATTGATATGGTCTAATTCCAGAATGTTGTCGCATATGCATTACAAACGAGCCACGTTGAACAAAATCTTTACTACAAATATTGCACACATAAGGACGAACGCCTAAAAACAAACCAATAAAATGACAAAAATAATATTACGTTCTCAGAAAAAAGTTGTTTCTACCAGTACCATTAATTAATTAATTTGTGGATAAATGTAGAACAAAAAATGCTTCCGGTATAAATTTTTTTTTTAAGTAAAAATAAACGAAGAAAAATGAAGTAAAGAAAAACAAAAAGGAAAAAAAATGTTGTTCCCTTTCTCCATTGTGACGTCTGTACTTTGTTTTTGTTTGATTCTGACGCAGAAATTTTTAAATTGATCCAGAAATTTTTTAACTGATCCAGAAATTTTTTAACTGATCCAGAAATTTTTTAACTGATCCAGAAATTGTTAAACTGATCCAGAAATTTATTTAAAATTTATTAAATTATTTAATTAATTAATTTATTTAAATTAAAATTTTCTTCTAGAACGAAGTTAAACTAAAATGTTTTCAAATTTTAAACAAGGTTTGAAATATCATACAAAGAGAGAGATACAAAAAGGGAAAAAAGTTTAAAAAAAATATTTTATATTTAATAATGTTTTTTTAATTGTAACAATATATAATATAATATATAATATATAAAAATTATTATATATTTTGATTGTAATAAATATATTATGTTAATATGTATATATATTATATAATATATATTATATTGTATAATAAAAATGTAAATAAAAAAAAAACATTAAATAACATTAAACAAATTACATATTAGGAAATAATTACCTGGTTCTGGATAAAGAACCCTTAGTCTTCTTATAATTTCCACGTACACACCCCACTGCTCATATTTTCTATTGTTCATGATTTGGACAGATTCATCCACATATGTTTTCATCCTGTTTATGATTGCAGCTAAATCTTGATAATTTGATTGTCTAACTTGTTCAAAAATTTGCTGTTCAAGTGGATGAGGTACTGGAGGAGGTGGTGGTACAAGAATTTGTTGTTGACGATTTGGTGGTACAACATTTTCTTGTTGAACAATTGGTGGTACATAAATTTGTTGTTGAACAAATGGTGGTACATCCATTTCTTGTTGAACAAATGGTGGTACATCCATTTCTTGTTGAACAAATGGTGGTACATCCATTTCTTGTTGAACAAATGGTGGTCGTTCTCTATTTTGCCGCATTCTTCTTCTTTTATTCTTATTAACCATTCCTAAAACAATTAACATCAATTAGCTAGTTAAAAATATATAAATTCTTTTTTTAATGAAAATCACTTACTTATATTTAGAGGGAATAATTAATGATTTATACCAATATAGCAATTAAATATCGAAAAAACTAATAATACTTAGTTTACTTTTTATTAATTGAAACAACTAATTTAACTAATTTAATTGAAAAAACTAATAATACTTAGTTTAAAGTGTATTTTGTATTTTGTATTTTGTGCAAGTGTATTTTGAGAGTAGATCTCTGAATAAAACGTAAATTACAATATTGACATTTGAACGGCTTTTCCCCTGTAAATAAAACTTTATTCATTTAAAATCATTCCATGACTAAATTATTTATAAACCGACCCGTATGTATTCTTTTGTGAATTCGAAGATTATAAGGTAAAGAGAAACGCTTAAGACAAATTTCACATTGATGACGTTTATTATCACCTAAAATTGAACGATTAATAAATGTTATCGTAAGTAAGAACTAAAAAGTTACCCTTACCAGTATGCAATTTTGTATGTTTTACCTTTGAGGCTTTAAGTCTGAAAGTTTTATCGCAATATTGACATTCAAAAGGTTTTTCACCTGAAACAAATATTCTTAACTAAGCATTTTCAATTTCGGAACAAAAATTCTACTAAATGATTTACCAGTGTGTTTAAAGTTATGAATTTTTAGTGAACTTTTAAAAAAAAAATTTTTATTGCATTCTACACACTTGTGAGGTTTTTCTTTTAAATGGATTAATCTCTCATGTTGTAGAAATTCCCCTTTAGTCCAAAATGGTTTACTGCAAATTTCACATATAAATTCTGGTGTTTTATGTCTTCTCATATGACGTTTGAAAGTTTGATTGTTGTTAAATTGTTTGAAACAAATGTTACATTTCAATTCTAGATAAAAAGTGAAATAATTATTTACTTATGCTTTTATTAATATTTTATAACTAAACCAATTATACTTTCAAGTTGTAATTCTTTTTCTTTAGAGATTCCAATTGAATTAATTTTTTCTTCTGCTATAATTTGTGTATACTGCTGAGCAGATTTAGCCAAAGAAGATTTTTTCTTATTATATATGGCTTTATGAGTTGCCAAACTTTGTTCATTGTCAAATGATTGTAAACACAATTCACATTCATAATTTTCACTCAGTTTATCTTCTACTGATATGTCGACCAATTTAATTTGAACAGATGCCTTCGCCTTCATATTCATATCATCAGTATCATAATCTAATTCAATGTATGAATCTGTTTCTGTAAATTCAGTCTCGGAAATATTGTTGGGTCTAGAACATTAAAAAATTCTAAATTTATATTACATAAATTAAACAATTAAACAAGCCATCTTACTCTTCTTTTAATGCACTATCGTGAAGCAAAAAATGTTGCAATTTTTTCTCGGAATTTTCGCATTCTTGTTTGAAAACAAATGCAGCGTAAAGCTTTTCAACACAACTTTTACAAATGGTTTTAAGAAATTCTTCAGCCACATTCATCTAAAAAGTTTTTCAATATTTAAGGTTTACTCATAAAAAAAATTGAATATAGTTACGTACTTTCACATTTGTCAAATCTGAAATCATGACAACTATTAATAGATTATTATGTCGTTCATATATTGATAATGTGCCATCGTTACTGAGACAAGCTCTACAGGAGTGTATTGTTATCGAAGATTTGTTTATCATGGGTATAGAATGATGACTATCTGAACTACAAATATCCACAGAGGTATCAGTTTCGGTGGAAACAGTCAGTCTATAGTAATTTTAAAAAATCATAAAAAATATTTTTATATAAATAATATGTGTACCTTCTTGTATCTATAATATTATCCAACTGCTTTAATATATCTGCATATTTTGGTTGAGGTAATATAGCTGAATCATTAGAACATACATTTTTAAGGCTATTTTTGTATCTAGTATAATTGTCTCGTAAAGGTTGCCATAAGCCAATTAATTCTGATTTATTAAAAGTACCATATTTCGATAATTCATCAGAAACTTCTTCCCATAACTTATCGATTACATCATTTAGTCTTTGCTTTATAGGTAAAGTGTGATCAAATAAGGGAGGTTTTTCAAATATTAAGTTTAATAAAGCGATCTCAAACTCCTCTTCACTTCCAGTAATCTTTGAATATTTATTTTTCTTTCTAAATTTATTATTTGAATTTAATTTAGATTTTGAATTTAATGTTGTATTAATCTCACAGGCATCAGATTCATTTACTCTTTCCTCATTAACGGATACAAAACATATTTCAGTTCGCACTTCTTCTGAATATAAAATAAAAAATATTAGAAGAAAATAGCAGCTGTACAATTTTAATAAAATTTAATTAACTAATCTTCAAATTATTAAAAAAAATATTATGACGATTGTAGTATGTATATTCGATTGACTAGTGTAGGAAGCCTTTTTTCATGTGTTTTTACTTTGACTAAACGTAAAAAATATTTCTAACGGAGAAATTTGCAAAACAAATTCTCCTTCAGAAATAATGTAGTTATGAAAACTGATTCAAGTTTTTCCGAACTTATTTAATTTTATAATTTTAATAATAAATCCTTCCTATAGGCATAATTTAATAATTTAGCAACAATAAGAAGGCTAATTTTTTTTAGAAAATCAAAGCCTTATTAAAATATGTATTTCATTATTTTGATTTTTATTCTAGTGAAAGCAATTTTTTACGAGATTTAACTTTATTATAGATAATTTTGCAATTATCCAAATATTTCGGTTTTAGTAATAAAAGAAATAATACCTGATGTATAAGTGTCAGTCCATTCGTCACTCAAAGTTTTCTTTTTGAATCTTTTTGCACGTTCTTTCACTTCTTTTACAGGTTTACTTAATTTAACGGCTGGGACTGAGCAAGACAATCTAGATATTTGTAATCTTTTTGCCGGTGGTTCCCTCAAGGCAGGTACTGATATTGAGAAGTAAGATGGTAGAGTAGGAAAAATACTTGGAAAAGCATCATCAGACAATTTTGATCTGTCTCTTGGAACTACTAACACGCTACCATCTTTCCGAGTCATTCGGTCTTCTCTAAAATATTGTTATACATTTAAAAAAAAGAAGAAAATAAATACACAAATGACACTACCTCACAATATGTTGTTCAGCAAAATGATGAATACAAACTGAGCTATATTTCGTTAATTCAAATTCTCTAGGAATGCATTTTTTCCATTTGTTTAACTTTTCAATATTTTTTGGAAATGAAAATATTGGAACATTGCTATTGGCTTTATTCTTGCTTTTCACATTAGAAGAACAACCAGGAACACAACAATTATTTGGCATTTTCTCCTTGAAAGAGACAAAATGACACAATTGAGAAAACTGAACAATCATTGAACGATATGATATAAGATCCAGTTAACATTTTCTTACGAATCTTTATTTTATCAATCAAAGGATAGATCACAATAAAATTTGATAAATTATTGTATTAATTAATTAATTCAAATGAAGAAAATGTTTACTGGAAATATCAAAATATTGTTCTTGAGATAAATTCAAGGTCAAATCACGCAAACTTTAAACATATATTTTAGACACAATAAAACCGAATTACTATCAAAATGATAGTTTAATAAGAACAGAAATAACTATAGATCACAATAATTACAATAAAACATATTTCAGATAGAAATTTATTGTATAAAAATGTGAACGAAAAATGCATTTTGAAGGTTTGAAATTTGGGGTTATGTTCAAAAAGCATTTATCTTTTACACTTTTATACAATAAAATAAATCATTTTCACGTGAAAACTTTGCGTTATTATAATTATTAATATTCACAGAACACTTAATATCATTTTCCAACTTGTAACTTACAATTATATTCACTAAAAACAGTTTTTATTGCGTACCGAAAAAAACGCGTGCGTTTCAATTTTGATTATCATAGAAACTATACTCTTTCGAAATGACGTCACACGGTAAATTTCATTGAGGGTTATGGCCCGGTACAAAAAATAAAGAAGGCCCTGCCTCTTCTAACGCTATACAAAAAATACGCACACAACTAAAGATATTTTAAAAAAATATATTTTATAGTAATATCAGCTGAAATAAAATTTCTTTTTGAAAAAATTAAAAACAAAAGGAAATAAATTTTGAAAAAAAGATAACTTTATTTTTTATAAGATTTATTAAATTTTTGCTTTATTTTAAATATTTTTTTTTGTTAATTTTTTTTCTGGTAATATTTTTACTTCTTTTTTTTGAGATTTTTTAACTTTTCTTTTGAATAATATAAATAAAAAAAAAATACATTATTAAAAAAATTGTTTTAAGAGGAGTATGTGCATTTGAAATTTCTCAGAGTTGACATGGACGCCAAATAGATTTTTTTTTGGTACTATAATGTAGTGCATATATAAGATAATTAAATATTATTGCCTAAATCAGATACTAGATGTATCTTAAAGTCACTATTTTGAAATGTTGAAAAATTAAATCATTTTTCAATTTATATCTTTATTTAGAGTTTTTGATTTTATTTTCTTCGTCGAAGAATGAATCATTTTAGGTTCGGATTTTTTTGTTCGTGTTTATGAATTTTATTTTATATATTTTTGATTCTATTTTATATTTTGATTTTATTTTATATTTTATTTTCGTCGCCGAAGAATGAGTCATTGTAGGTTCGGATTTTTTTTGTGTTCGTGTGCCGACAAATCCTTTTAAATTTTTAATATATTTGAATTTTTGAAATTTATTAAATTTTTGTTTTCCTTTTCTTTTATTTTAAAATATTTTTTTTTTTGTAATTTTTTTTCTGGTAATATTTTTACTTCTTTTTTTTGAGATTTTTTAACTTTTCTTTTGAATAATATAAATAAAAAAAAAATACTTTATTAAAAAAATTGTTTTAAATTTGACAAGCAATTTTTTACGTATTTAAATTTTTTTAATTTAATTTTTTTGCTACCAATAAATTGGTTCGTATCCGTCGAGAAATTCACAATAATCGCCCTTAAATGGTATGAGACTTCATACATCATAAGGTCAATAATTGCTTTTAACTTTTTAAAATTTAAATACATTTATATTTTAAAACTGAAAAACATAAAATATTTAATACCGTCCCAATTATATAATTTAAATTTAAATGTAATATGCACTCTTCTTTAGCTTTTTGTTAATCTTTACATAAAAAGAAATAATTATCATTCTATCGTTCTTCCGTCTCTCTTAAACTCATTAATCATAGAAGAAAAACAAAATAAACATGCAACGTTTTACCAAAATTACACACTCATAGGCGCATATTATATTGAACCAACAGCTGATTCGAAAAAATGAAAAATCAAAATCAAAATAAATAATAAGTAAAAAAAATAAATGTTTTTCAAATATTTTTCATTTCTTTATAATGTACTCTTCTTTTTGCGCTTTTTTTTTCATTTTACTAATTTTATTTTTCTCTTGTTTTTCTCGTTCTACTATTAAAAAATTTTTAAATAATAAATTCAAAATACTAATAAAGTCTTTTTTGTTTTCTACTATTGAAATTAAATTTTCCAGCTCAATAAATATTCGAGATATAAAATAATAACAATAATTTCGAATAAAATAAAACTATTTCATTCAATAGTTCTCCTATCCCGTCACGCTTATTATAGAGAAGAATTTCAAAATCGTTATGAAACAAAAAATACACACACATTGATATGATATTATTCAATTATTATTTTGAATAAAATAAAACTATTTTCATTCCAAAGTTCTTTTATCTCCTTCACGCTCCTTCTATAGAAGAAATAGATAATGCTGATGAAACGCTATTCAAAAAATACGCACACATTCATATGATATTGTACACACCAAAAATAAAAAATATTTTATATTATAGTATCAGCTGATTGAAAATAAAAATATTTATTTAAATGATATTTGCATTTACTGAAAGAAGATGGTGCAATTTTTTAACAAATAAATTACTTTTTCCATGCGATGCCATCTACCCTAGATTAGTGGAACTAATTCTTATAAAATTTTGGGGAATCCCATTTTCACTAATTTTATAATTAAAAAAACATACGAAACAATAACTTTTAAATAGCTAATTACATTAAAAATATTGCATCCACGAATTCAATTTATAATTAATTCTTATAAAGAAAAGTTCAAATTTTAATAATAAATTAGAAACACAACGAATTTATCAGGATCTCAATCATTAACGCGCTCTCAAAATTCAACAAAATAGATCATTTTCAAAAAATCATAAAATGTAAAATAATTAAAAAATTTAAAAAAAAAAAGCACACGAATTTAGCTACATCCTTTAACTTTCATTTAAAATTAAAACCATAAAAATTCATTCACAAATGTCGGAACCGAGCTATATTCAACGCACTTAGTTTTGGTGAAAATAGCCAAAATCATTTTTTTTAAATTAGGAAAAAATTAAGAAAAAATTAAAAAATCAAAATTATGAGCGCACAGTGTTGGAGAGAATACTCTAAGGTATTGAAATCAATAAAAAAATTGTGTATAGATTCAACGATGTGTCTGGCGGGCTATATTCAAAAGTACCAAAAATACAAATTTTCCACTGAAATGCAATGACTGCCCTTAAATTTGACAAGCAATTTTTTACGTATTTAAATTTTTTGAATTTAATTTTTTTGCTACCAATAAATTGACTTGTATCCGGAGAGAAATTCACAATAAAATGGCATGAGTCTTCATACATCATAAGGTCGATAATTGCTTTTAACTTTTGAAAATTTACATACAAGTTTTAAAACAGAAAAAGATAAAATATTTAATTTAATTAATTTAATTTAATTAATAATTTAAATATAATATGCACATAGGAATATGCACTCTTCTTTAGCTTTTTGTTAATCTTTACATATAAAAAATACTTATCATTCTATCGTTCTTCCGTTTCTCTTACAAATAAAATAAAACTATTTCATTCAATAGTTCTCCTATCTCCGTCACGCTTATTACAGAGAAGAATTGCAAAATCCTTTTGAAACAAAAAATACACACACATATGAAATTATTCAATTATTATTTTGAATAAAATAAAACTATTCTTTTATCTCCTTCACGCTCCTTCTATAGAAGAAATAGATGATGCTGATGAAACGCTATACAAAAATACGAAATGGGAATCCCATTTTAACCAATTTTATAATTAAAAAAACATAAAAAACAATAACTTTTAAACACGTAATAACTTTACAAATATTGCATCAAATAATTCAATTTATAATTAATTATTATAAAGGCAAGTTCAAATTTTAATAATAAATTAGAAACACAATAAATTTCTCACGATCTCGACCCATAACGTGCCTTCAAAGTTCAACAAAATGGGCCATTTTCAAAAAATCATAAAATGTAAAATATTTAAAAAAAATAATGCCCTCTAGTGAATTAAAGATTCATCATTTATCTTTGATTCGTAATATTAATTTATCGGATAATTTAATATTTGTAGACAAAAAATTAGCCTATACACCACCATGTTTCGTCAAAATAGCGAATTCCCAAATTTTGTAATTGAAAAAAAAAATTATTGAATAAGTATTTCTAGTGATTGTAGTGATCTACCGTTAATATTAATTTTTGACTAACCAGAAGCTCAAAATATTCGCCTCCACAACATAGAAAATCGAAATTTCTCAGGAAGTCCTCTTAACTAGTCAATAAGTTTACTTTTTTATATAGTAGTTTTGCTTTATTATTTTAAATTCTTATTTATATGTTTGTGATAATGAATTATTTATTTTGATTTTATACTTCAATTATTGAATTGATGTGATATGAATTTTTAAAATGTTGAATATTTACTTTATTATTTTAAGAGAAAACTGTGTTCTTTAACTACTCAATAAGTTTGCTTTTTTATACTAATCTTGCTTTATTATTTAAAATTAACAACATGTTTGTGATAATGAATTATGTCGCTTTATTTTATATTTTTACGTAATTTTATTATTGAATTCACATTGAGGTGATATTAATTTTTTAAATGCTGAATTCTGTTTAATTTTTTTTTGTTATTATTTTTTATTTATTGTTATTTAATCTTGTTTTTAATTATATTTATTTGAATATTTGCTTTTCTACATTTTAGTTTGTGGTTCGGATTCCACAAAAATATTAGGTCCTAAGGCATAATGAAATAATGATAAAAGCATATTTATGTTAGAAATTTTTTTTTAATTAAAATTTTTTAATTTTTTTCTTTTATTGCAGCTAAAAAAAAAAATAAATATATATCCCATTAAATTTTTTTTTTACTTGAACCAAAAAATATTTGTAACCATTTGTGTGACGTCACGATTTGAACATTACTGCCGCCTGTAAATCTAGAATGCCTTGACAGTACCATAGTATGGAAATAGCTTTTTCTGATTATATCTATGATTTAAAAAACAAAAATATCTTTATTTTGAATTCATTTGTCAGTTGTTATAATTTATAACATAATTATAATTTATAATTTTATAACATTTGCTGGTTATATTGTATTTGAAACGTTCAATCAATCGATCAGTAAACAAATTCTTGTATAATAAAAAAAACAATAGCACAACCAAATAAATATCGTTTTATTACGATTACACCGAATAATTAAACAAATATAATCCATCCAATAATGCAATTGGAAATTTAATATTTTATTTATTAAAAAGTAACAATAAAAACAACCATATTGAATAAGTAGGTAATTTTTTTAAATTTTTATTAGTATGTAGTAGATTTTAATTTCAACACATTTTGATTAGAAGTAATATTTTTTTTATTTCATTAATATCATCATGTTTCTTTCATATTTAGATAACGGTTTGCATTTGTTTGGGATTCTGGTAACAATATTTGTGACATATCACTTGTACTGAAACTTTTCTGTACTCCCAACGCAGATGATAGTGGACCACAACTTTTAATTAAATCATGACCTTTTTCTTCAAACCACATAATTTCAAGAATATCAGCTGGCCTGAAACAGAAAATAGTATTTTAATTATTCAAAGCATATCAGAATATTTTACAAAAGTTATAACATACCTGTTCGTACGTAATTTACCATCAAGATTTGGACTTGAACCAATATTAACGTAGTTTTACCATCATCGACCTCATCCTCCATGTTATCCAGAAGTGGAGTAAAAGCATAACATTGATTATTATTTGTGGGTCTCCATAAAATCATAATTACTAATAATAAAAGAGAAAACAATACGTGCCAAAATCCATTATCCATCCAAAGTTCTTTCCAATCCTACAATATAAATGTATTTATTAATTCTTATTCGTATTGGGATTAAATCTTATACTTACAGTTAAACATTGTGCTAGTCGGTGAGCTTTTATTGAATATAACATAAATATTACAGATGCAAAAACAGCAAATATAAGTGTATTTGTAAAATGACGATATAATGATAATTTTACCATATTTCTAAAAAAAATAAAGAAAATAATTTAATGAAGCAATAAAAATAAGCATGAGTCATTATGTCAATATACCGACTCAAACGTAATGTTCGTGTCGTTTGTACAAGTGATGTAAAAATCCACCAACAAATTCCAGAGTCTAGTACTGCTAATGGTACCTAATGATTTAAAAGAAACTTGTTAGTCTTTTGTAAGTACATAAGGATAAGTCTTATACTTACACTAGCAACTAAAATTTTACTTGTTGGATCATTTTTCATATTGATAACGCGTAAATAACTTTCAACTGCCGCCAATATAAAATATAATGCACCTACACCAACAACTCTATGTAACATTGGTCCTAATCGAGGTCTAGAATAATTGACAAATTTTAAAATATCTTTTAGAAAAAAGTATAAAGTATTTAAATTATTACTTAACAATTCCAAAGCCTAATGAAACAATTATTACCAGCATTCTTGCAAGTGTACGTTTAGCACATGATACCCATTCTGCTAATAAAACAACCCATGTTGTTGATGACCCAGTTGAATTAATACTTTGATATTCGGCATAGAACATAGCTTTTTCTAACATTCCAAGTAAAATAACTCCACCTATCCAAAATTGGATCCTTAATAAATCACGCCATTGCATAAATGACACAAGTAACCATAAAATTCCTAAGAGAACGTAAACTAAGCACATTGAGCCGTAAAACTAAAAAATTAAACATATTTAAAAAAAAGCGTTTTTATAGCAAATAAAGCAAAACGAACCGGAAGTAAAGGCCAATCTTCAGCTGATAGATAGCCATAAGTTCCCTTCATCTCAATATGAACGGAAGCATTAAACTCCTTATTATTAGGATTTGAAATATCAAGTTTGAAATTATAAAAGCCATCTTTTGTAATTACAAACACTAAATTGTTTCTGCTTGATGGTTTTACTGAGCTTGAATCAGATGAATCTCGTTTGGTTATTTCTTTAGTATTAATTTCTTTATCATTATGTTTTATAACATATTCTTTAAGGATAATATGTCCATCATGTAAACATGTTTCATTTACAGGATCCGATTGTATTTTATAATCATTTCCTTCTTGCTAAAAAAAAACACAATAAATAAGCAATCGCTTGATAAACTTTGGTTTTTGGTAATACTTACGTTTTGCCAACATTTTGATTCGGTCAATGTCCATATTATCAGTATATCTGTAGGTTGAACTGATTGACACGTAACTAAAGAATAATATAGAATTTGTTAATTACAAATGTTGAAATCAAATAAAATTATATTCATACTTCGAACAAAAATTTGTGATTCGGCAAATAACGATTTCGGCACAGAAACCCTTGTCTGAACCTAAACTTACACAAAAATGCATTAAATATTTTGTTAATAATTCATATGTAAAGCACATATAAATAATAATTAATTTCAAGAAAATTAGGTTTTTTTTAAAAAAAAAAACTACAAAAACATAACCTCTAAACAATTTCTTTGCAATTCTTTCCTTAAACAATTACTTTTTCAAACTTCTTACTTGTGTCATTGTAAAATCCCATTTTCCTGAATCAGGGGCAGCTATTATTGCATTTACCACAAGGAATTGTATAAAAAATATACATTTTAATTTACTCATTTTCACAAAAAAAAATATAACTAAAAACTAAAAAAACTTTATTTCACATAAACATGACAGCACACAAATGTCAAAAATGAAGCGAATTAAAACCATTTTTTCAATTTAGAAATCGACTATAATATGCCGGTATCATAACCAAGATTCTCGGCGGTTTTTGTAGCGTTGCAGTTTTTTTGCTATTTTTTTTCCTGGTCTTTTTCTTGCCATTTTCTTGCTCATTATTTTGAATTTTAACGTTATTTTTTCTAAAAAATTATTTAATAAAATTAAAATATAAAAAATTTATTCAATTCCTCCATATTTATATTGTACGAATTAAAATAAATTTTTGAAATATTAAATTCGATTAAATAATAATAAAAAATAAAAATATTAAATTAAAAACATAACTGAAAAATAGTTAAATTTTTAAATATAAGATCAATTATATTTATTTTAATATATAAACAAAATTTATTGTTCACAAACTCGACAAAAAAATTATTTTTGAATTTAAAATTTAACCGCTCTTTGAAAAATATTTTAGAAAAGAACAGAATATTTTTTTTCAATGAAAGTAAAAGAGAAAACCTCATTGCGATGGTGCATACGGTCTTCAAAATATGCGCCATTTTAGAATTACCTCCAGCGTTTTTGGCTCATTATTCAATCAAACAAGCATATGAGCAAAAAACGCAGAGAAAGATGGTAGATGATTTTTGCATGAGTAGAGAGGGACAGGAATAACAAAAAAACTGCAACGCTACAAAAACCGCAGCTAATCTTGGTTATGATACCGGCAATAATCGATTAAAAATTTACTTGGCGTAAGGAATTGGATCTTTCCGCTAGGTTCGCCAAATCGTTTTCTTGTAGATTTTACCAAATTAACGAAGCATTTTTACATTTTATATTTTTATTGGTTTTACCTTTATGTTTCAAGATTTTTTTAAGTGAATTTATAACATATAAAATATGTTTAAAGAGAATGCACAATCAAATTTTTAACAGTGCGCTTGCTACCGTTTGGCGTAAAATTCGTCGTTCTTTCAGTACTCATCTGAAGTTTGCATTTTATTATAATTTTTGAAAGAACACAGCTAATAATTTACATACATAAAAACTATCGATTGTTTCGCGGTTTTCAGATGATAAATAATCGACTTTGGTAACGTACGCTTTTATTTTGGTAATATTTGTTTTGACAGTACCATATAGTATGGAAAAAGCTTTTTCTGATTATATGTATATCTATCATTTAAAAAACAAAAATATCTTTATTTTGAATTCATTTGTCAGTTGTTATAATTTATAACATAATTATAATTTATAATTTTATAACATTTGCTGGTTATATTGTATTTGAAACGTTCAATCAATCGATCAGTAAACAAATTCTTGTATAATAAAAAAAACAATAGCACAACCAAATAAATATCGTTTTATTACGATTACAGCGAATAATTAAACAAATATAATCCAACCAATAATGCAATTGGAAATTTAATATTTTACTTATTAAAAAATAACATTAAAAACAACCATATTGAATAAGTAGGTAATTTTTTTAAATTTTTATTAGTATTTAGTAGATTTTAATTTCAACACATTTTGATTAGAAGTAATATTTTTTATTTTACTAAAAATTGAATTATTGATTAACTTGATTTTTTTTCTTTTAACAGACTATTTGGAATAAAATTTTTATTTGTTCTTTAACTCAAGGCAAATCTTCGCCAACAGTGTTTTGATCTAAAGAATGTAACCAGTTAAATATCATCATGTTTCTTTCATATTTAGATAACGGTTTTCCTCTCTCATTTTCAATGTCGTGAATTGTCAAGTTCTTGTTCAAATTAATTGTAATCTTTTTCTTCTGTTGCGTAGTTGTAGTTGTACTTGGTACATTTACATTCTTCTTGTCTATTTCAATTGTTAAAACTGTTGATTGACTTGTTGAGGAAGATACATAGTTTGGTACAACTAATTCAGTTGGGCCAGGACCAAGATTCGATGCAGTTGCAGCTAATGCTGATGCCTCTAAACGATCTAAATTAAATTCACTTAGAGATAATCTTTCTAATGCACGATATGTTGTTAACAATCTTCGTCTAATATAATTTTGTCTGACTTTTTTATTAACTGATCTAATCAAATCTGCTGCTGTAAATGCTGGTGTTGGTGGAGTATTTGTACTTATAGATGGTACATTTGTTTGACCTCCGTGTGGAGATGGAAGTTGTGATGTTGATGCAAGTTCACCAACTGCAACCCATGTTGAACAAGATCTAGATGTCTGTTCAAGACGTGGATGATCAAGTAAATAACCACAACGTTGAATAGAATTTAAAGCTAATTCTGATACAGCTAAACGCAATGCATTTGTTTGGGATTCTGGTAACAATATTTGTGATATATCACTTGTACTGAAACTTTTCTGTATTCCCAACGCAGATGATAGTGCACCACAACTTTTAATTAAATCATGACCTTCTTCTTCGAACCATATAATTTCAGGAATATCAGCTGGCCTGAAACAGATAATAGTATTTTAATTATACAAAGCATATCAGAATATTTTACAAAAATTATAACATACCTGTTCGTACGTAATTTACCATCAGGATTTGGACTTGAACCGCGTAATTCGTTGGATTTAAATGATAAAAATCGATGATGTCGTCCTAACAATGCCTCAGATACAGAAGATACAGAGAAAAGTGATAAATCTGTTGTAACACTTTCATGAGATGGTGATCGAAGCATACGACATACAACTGGTGTAGATCCAGTAGAAGAACGAGGTGTGGACATTTTAATAATTTATTTATAAAGTTAATTAGCAACTTTTCAGAAAGTACCAATAAAAATCTGTAAAAACAAAAAAAGAATTTTATTATTAGTTTATTATTATTATTATAAAAGTGAAAAATTAAAATTTTTACCTTAAATATTTATTTTATTTAAACTAAAAGTCATTCTCTGCTCATACTTATAATAAACTTGTATTATCATTTTAAATTTTCACTGGAGTAGCAAATGATTTCCTTCTTACAATTTTAAATTTAATTAACTAGTTATTTTTGTTCTTTGTATTTTTCTTATTAAATCACACCATTTTTTTATTTACTTTAGGTTCTATTGATTCGTTAATAATATATAATTGAACTTTCAACAATACAATATTAATAATATGTTATTATTATTATGCGTACTTAACTTTTTATACCTTTCGTTCAATCTTCCTTTTCCTCATTCATATACACTCACACTTGCATTCGATTTCGATCGATCAATAAATTGAGTTTTAAACTTTTGTAGAGAAAAAATATTTTGAATTTTATTTATTTGCATTTTATCTTAGTATATATAATAAATATGGCATAGAAATTGACTGGAAATATTAAAAACATGTATTTTATTTAATATTTTCCTCTTGTTGATAATTTTTTTTAATATTTTTAAACTGTTTTGTTATTTTTAGTACGATTATTGTATTTCGGTAAAAGCTTTAATTCCTAAAAAATAAAATATGTATTTTTTTCGACATAATTTAAACATAATAGAAGACATAAGAAAAAAATGATTTAATTTCTAAACTTTGAATTAGAATATAAAAAATTGAGAGCTTTTTGGTCTAGAAATTTCATACTATATGTAGTTTTATTTAAATTACGCAACACTGTAATTTTATTTTGTTCAACGAATGTGTGTGAATCGTACTTTTATATTGAAGTTTCTATTGTACTATTACGCCGAAAACGTGAGATTTGAAGAACCAGGAAATTAAATATATTTTTTTGGTCAAATATTAAAGAATATTTTACTAATTAAACGAGAAAGTTATTTGTTTAAAATAAAATAATTAATTAAAAAATAAAAATGTTGTCATTGTCACATGTATCGAGTTTAGCGTTCCGTGCTAACAAAAATGTTTTACGTTCGAAAAATTTTTCAACAATTTTACAAAATGTAAATATAAATTTATTTAAAAAACTTTTTATACAAATATTAATGTTATTGCACAAATAAAGAAAAATGTAAAAGTAAAATTACTTAATAATCTTGCTACAGGGAAACATATGAGTTTTGTTTGAAATTTTTTTTTTCTTTATTTCACGTGTTTTTAACTTTAAATAAAAGTCTAAAGTATTAATTATTATAATTTATTTGTTACAGTATACATCAGCCCCTTTCATAGCCTATCAAAATAAATATGGACAAATTAGACACAAGTAAGTAATCATTATCAATTTTTCTTCAATATTTCATCATTTTTTTCTATTATGTAATAAAAGTCTAGAACTTTAAATTATCGAGATTTGTACAAACAGAGTTTCATTACTTTTACTATTTTTTTTAATCCGTAAAGGTCTGAGGGTGTCAAAGGTGCTGTCATTGGTATTGATTTGGGTACTACAAATTCTTGTGTGGCAGTAATGGAGGGTAAACAAGCAAAAGTTATAGAAAATGCTGAAGGATCACGGACTACACCATCTCATGTTGCATTTACAAAAGATGGTGAACGTCTTGTTGGTATGCCAGCTAAACGTCAAGCTGTAACTAACTCGGCAAATACATTTTATGCAACAAAACGTTTAATTGGACGTCGATTTGATGATGCTGAAGTTAAAAAAGATATGAAAAATTTATCATATAAAATTGTACGTGCATCAAATGGTGATGCTTGGGTACAAGGAACCGATTCCAAAGTCTATTCACCAAGTCAAATTGGGGCATTTATTTTAATTAAAATGAAAGAAACAGCAGAGGCATATCTAAATACACCCATTAAAAACGCTGTAGTTACAGTCCCAGCTTACTTCAATGATTCACAGAGACAAGCTACAAAAGATGCTGGGCAAATTTCTGGTTTAAATGTATTACGTGTTATTAATGAGCCAACTGCTGCTGCATTAGCTTACGGGATGGATAAAACTGAAGATCGAGTGTAAGATAAAATAAAATGATTTAAATAGTTGTAAAATTTTTTCAATTTTCCTTTCAGTATTGCTGTTTATGATTTGGGTGGTGGGACTTTTGATATTTCAATTCTGGAAATACAAAAAGGCGTTTTTGAAGTGAAATCCACAAATGGCGACACATTACTTGGTGGTGAAGATTTCGATAATCTTCTTGTAAACTTTTTGGTTGCTGAATTTAAAAAAGATCAAGGCCTTGACATAACAAAAGATCCAATGGCAATGCAACGTTTAAAAGAAGCTGCTGAAAAAGCAAAAATTGAATTATCATCAGCATTACAAACTGATATAAATTTACCATATTTGACAATGGATCAGTCCGGACCAAAACATATGAATATGAAAATGTCAAGATCTAAATTAGAGTCATTAGTTGGTGATTTAATAAAGCGTACAATTCCACCATGTCAAAAAGCTTTATCTGATGCTGAAACTGCAAAATCAGATATTGGTGAAGTATTATTGGTTGGTGGTATGACTCGTATGCCAAAAGTACAACAAACAGTACAAGATATATTTGGACGTCAACCATCACGTGCTGTTAACCCAGATGAAGCTGTTGCCGTTGGTGCTGCCGTACAAGGTGGAGTTTTAGCTGGTGATGTTACAGATGTATTATTACTCGATGTTACACCATTATCGTTGGGTATTGAAACATTAGGCGGTGTATTTACAAGACTTATAACAAGAAATACAACAATTCCAACTAAAAAATCACAAGTATTTTCAACGGCTGCTGATGGACAAACCCAAGTTGAAATTAAAGTGCATCAAGGTGAACGTGAGATGGCCAATGCAAACAAAATGTTAGGACAATTTACACTTGTTGGTATTCCACCAGCACCACGTGGTGTACCCCAAATTGAAGTTGTTTTTGATATTGATGCCAATGGTATTGTTCATGTATCAGCTAAAGATAAAGGAACTGGAAAAGAGCAACAAAGTAAATTATTATTATATTTTTAAATCAATTAATAAACATTTATTTCTTTTGTTCACAGTTGTTATTCAATCATCTGGTGGTTTAAGTAAAGATGAAATTGAAAATATGATTAAAAATGCCGAACAATATGCACAAACGGATAAAGTTACAAAAGATCGTGTAGAAGCAATTAATCAAGCTGAAGGTATTGTGCATGATACAGAAACAAAAATGGAAGAATTTAAAGATCAATTACCAAAAGAAGAAGTAACTGTTTATAAAACTATATTAGAAATGTATATACATAATTTACTAATTAAACTAATTTTAATTATTTTCTAGTGCGACAAATTACGTGAAGATATAACAAAAGTTCGTGAATTATTAGCAAATAAAGAGACAGCCGATCCAGACGAAGTTAGAAAAACTGTTGGCACATTACAACAAGCATCATTAAAACTTTTCGAAATGGCGTATAAAAAGGTAAAATTATTTGTAATTATTAATTGTTTTTTTTGATTAGTTTACAATATTCTTTGTTAATTTAATACAATGCTTTTGATTATTGATTGCAAATTAAATATAAATTTATTTTTTTCTTAACTGAAAATATAAAGTCCGCTAAGCTACTCCATTAAATTAAATTGTTTCGAACTTCAAATTGTATTTTCTGATTAACAATATTCCAATTTCAATAAAATTTCAGATGGCATCAGAACGTGAATCCAGCAATGCCAGTAGTAATACAACAGAAACAGATAGTAGTTCATCAACAACGTCTGATGACCAAAAGAAAAAAGAAGACAAAAATTAAATTAAATTCATAAAAATGAAGAAAAATCCAAATCTCTTTAAATAATTTAGAATTAAAAATTTATATAAATTTTGGTTTAATTATGATTTATTTCTTAATTTTTTGTAGTCTGGATTTTTTGGGAATAATTAAAAAAACTTTTAAAAAGTCTACCGAATTTGTTATTGAAACGGTTTTAAAAGTTTGGTTTTTTTCTTTTTAATAATTTTATTTCTGTTGTAAAAAAAAAATGAAACCATTACAAAGGAAATAGAGAAAAATAGCCGCTTTTCATCCAACAAAATATTTTTAGTGTAATTTATTATTTTAAGAAACAGAAAAATAATTGTTGGCAATAAAAGTGCATTTTTATCAAATACACAAACTAGATAACAAAAATCCATACATTTAAATTAAGAATTTTTTGCAACGTTTTCTTAAACGTTACTTTTTATGTATAAAATAATTAAAAAAAAAAAAAAACTGAAAAATATATTGTTCCAATAAATCAAAAACAAAAAAGAATTTTATTTTTTAAAAATAAACCATTTTCTCTTAAAAAATATTATTTTTCCTACTCTTTCGTTGAAAGAATACAATACAATTTCCTCTCTCTCTCTCTCTTCTGCCCTCTTAGTTTTGAATAATGTATTTTAAAATGTCTTTGATTATTCATTATAAATTTAAAAAAAAGTTTAAAATTATAAATTGAGCGGGTTTAGTTTTTTTTTTTACTTATGTAAATTTCATGTTATCACGTGTTAGGAAGATCGATACGAGCGAGGAGAGACCGACCAAAATAAATAAACGTCAATTCAAAAATCAAAGTGTTACAAAAATTCATTTTGTTTGGTCTTGAACTTTATCTGTGATTGGGGGGACCAAACAATTCGCCACGATTCTTTTTGTAACATTTATGTTTAAGAGAACAAATCGAAATTAAGTCATTAATTCTTATAAAAGTGAAAAATTAAATAAGTGGAAAATATAAAAAACAAGTTTTAGTTATAGTTAGATTTTGTTCCTTATCTTTCGTATTATTGTTTTTTTTTTGCAACTTTTGTGTTTGACCTTTTAACTGTTAGAAAGAAGAAGAGTCAAAACAAAAAGTAATGTCGTCGTTACGATCTTCCAGCTTTTTATATAAGTAAAATATTTTTTTTTAATAATTTTCGTTCATTTTTATCAATAATTAAAATTTAAGAAAAATATTAATAAAATACAAAATTTATTTTAATTTAAGAATCAGATGTAATAGTTATATTAAAACAACGCCAATTATTTTTAATCGAATTATAAATTATCGTGAAAATCATGAAAATCATCAACGGAAAAATACAAACAGTACAACATGGAAAATAATTGGATTTAGTGTTGGAATTGCTTCATTATCTTATGGATTTTATTCATATTTTGGTAAGAATATATTTTTAAAATAATTTCGAATTACATAACATTATGTAGTTTACAGCCACACTTATTCTCTTATTCTTATCTAAAATACACATTTTATATATTTGGGGTTTCTTATCAAAAAACAGAGTGAGAGAGAGACTATATACAGTTAGTGTTGTTAATTAGAGACAAATATAGAAACGAAACGGTTTTTAGAAAGAAAATTAATTAAATAAATAAAATTATTAAAAAATAAATGTGAAACATTATTTTTTGAAATTTTAATTTTGTGCAAAATATTCTTTAATTTGTTATTTGTCAAGTGCAATGACCTTGAGCATTTAATTGTTATAATCTTTGATTTCATCTGATAAATTTTTCATTTCATACAAAATGGATTATTTTAAGTAAGAGATAAAAAAAACCAATAAGAAACAAGTTTTATAATTTTGAATTTTAATAATGGGTTTTTTTTTATTTTTGCTAATAAATTTTTTTTTTCTAGGAAAACAAAATCTTAATGTTTTCGATTCACCAAAACAAAAACAACAAAAATTAATAAACGATGATGAACAAAAATTAGAGAAAAGCCGGATGCTTCATAAAACAGTTAGAACTGATTTACCAACAATACTAATGAGTGATATTGCAAAACACGATTCTCTGTAAGATTTCAATTGTTTTTGTGTGAAGAAAAAATAATTTATTTATGAGAGGAATATTCTCTCCATAACAAATGTAGGCAAATTTGTAAACCAGGGCTGAATTGTATTTATTTAAAAATAATAATCTTAAATGTTAATGAATTAGTAAGATTCAAAACGACTTTTATTTTATTCAATACCAAGATTCAATAAGATCGCCGGGCCTTTTACATTAGCTTGCGTTTAATGTTAAATTTCTATAAATTCATTTTTCTATTTTATCATTTACAGGGAAAAAAGTGTCTGGATTACTTACGGCATTGGTGTTTATGATATTACCAAATTTATTCCAGAACATCCTGGTAGTGATAAAGTAATGTTAGCTGCTGGTGGTGCTATTGATCCATTTTGGCATATATTTCAACAACATAATACAATTGAAATACTTGAATTATTAGAGACATTTAGAATTGGTAATTTAAATGCTGATGAACAAATTAGTACAAAAGATTTAGAAAATCCATGGAGTGATGAACCAAAACGTCATCCAATATTAAAAGCTGCCTCTAAACAACCTTATAATGCGGAACCACCGTTAACAATATTAACTGATAGTTTTATTACTCCAAAGTAAGTGGAACACATAAAATTTGAATATTTTTCTATTTTAAACTTTTCAAGAATTGAGTTTTTTAAAGAAATTAAATTACCATAATTATGAATAATTTTGACGCATTTTGTGTAAAATTTTCATTTTTTTTAAGAAAAATTCAAACAGAAATTAAAAATATTTAATATTAAAATAATTTAAATAATTGGATCTATCTATACATCTTGAGAAATTCTAAATGTTTAATTCTTATTGGAATTATTAATTTCTTCTTTTTTAAATTCATTTTAGTGAATTTTTTTACATAAGAAACCATTTGCCAGTACCAAATATTGATGCTGCCTCATATGAATTAGATATTGAAATTGAAGGAACAAATAAAGTGAAAACATTAAAATTGGAAAATATAAAAAAATATCCAAAACATACAATAACAGCAGCTATAATGTGTGGTGGTAATAGAAGATCAGAAATGACAGAACATAAAACTGTTAAAGGTTTATCATGGGGTGCTGCTGCTGTTGGTAATGCAAAATGGAGTGGCGCATTATTATCAGATGTCCTTAAAGATATTGGTTTTGACAAAAATACTGATGATAATTGGCATATACAATTTGAAGGATTAGATACGGATCCAACATTTACACCTTATGGTGGTTCTATTACATTAACAAAAGGCATGGATCCAAAGGGTGATGTTTTATTAGCATATGAAATGAATGGAGAACCATTAACACGTGATCGCGGTTATCCGTTACGTGTTATTGCTCCCGGTGTTGTTGGTGCTAGAAATGTTAAATGGCTTGGTTTGTTCAAACAATTTTAAGAAAGTATTTTAGTTATATAATTTAATTTATTTTCCAGGAAAAATTATAATTTCCAAGTCAGAATCTAATTCACATTGGCAACAAAATGATTATAAGGTGAAAATATTATGGTTTCAATTTATTTTATAAGAATTTAAACTTTTTTACAATTTCTTACTAGTTTTTTTTAACAATTTCAGGGTTTCAGTCCTAGTACAGATTGGGACACAGTTGATTTTAGTAAAAGTCCCGCAATACAAAATATGCCAGTTACATCAGCTATTTGTAATCCAATATCTGGTGATACTGTTAAAGTAATAAATGGTTTTGTAACCGTTAAAGGATATGCATGGTCAGGTGGTGGTAATCGTATTGTTAGAGTTGATGTAACGGGTGATGGTGGTAATTCATGGTATACAGCTGAATTGGATCAGGAAGATTTAGAAAAATCACCACCTGGACGTCATTGGGGTTGGACAATATGGACTGCTAAAATACCAGTTAAAAATAATATTAAAAATGTAATTTTTTTTTTTTTTTTTTTATTTTTATTTATTTTTTTACTGTTTCTTTTTCTATTTTAGATGGAAATTTGGGCAAAAGCAGTAGACTCAAATTATAATTGTCAACCGGAGTCATTTAAAAATATTTGGAATTTACGTGGTGTTTTGAGTAATGCCTATCATCGTGTTAAAATTAATTTACAAAAATAGAATTAACAAGATTTGTTACATCGTTACTTTTGTGTTCTTTTTTATAATAAATTCTAATTTTTTGATAAAAATTAAAAACTTTAATTATTTCATAAAACATAAAACTATCCACCAATGGACAAGGATTAACAAGGATCGCATTTTAAATGTTTCTAGAAAAAATAGGAAAAAGGCACAAAATCCCTTACGATACCGAGATCACTTAATATCCATTCATATCAAGTACTAATAAAACAACACGCTTTGAATAAGAAAATATAAAGGGCTCAAAATTCTTTACAATAGAAAATCGAAAGAAAATACTCTTTTTGATTATCTTCATAAAATACATATAATTTTCATATTATTTACAGCAACAGAATAAGGACAATTCAGTAAAAATTTATAATTAAAAATTAATTTCGAACTTTTATGGAACTTTATAAATGAAAAAAAGAAAAAAATATAATAGGATTTTATAATTTGATTTCAAATTCCCCAAAAAAAAAACACAACTTTTTAGGCTTGTCCCATTTTTTTCAATTCTGGTGAAACTTCAAATTCACAACCAGTACTTGATATTATACTTTCTATTGTAACATCGTCAGCAATTTCAATTAATGTTAATCCTTCATCTTTATCAACTTTAAGAACAGCTTTTTCCGTTATAATCATTCAACACAAGTTCTTTCTGTTAATGGTAAATTACATTTTGATAAAATTTTATGTGAACCATCTTTTGCATTATGTTCCATTGTGATTATAACTTTTGTACCAGGTGCAGAAACTAAATCCATAGCACCACCCATTCCTTTAACCATTTTACCCTAAAATTAATAAAATTGTGTTTAAGAAAACTATCGAAACAAGTTGAAAAAATTCAAATTACTGGTTTCATCCAATTAGCTAAATCACCATATTATGAAACTTCCATTGCACCCAACACTGTAATATCTATGTGTCCTCCTAGAATCATTGCAAACCTATCTTCAGATGAAAAAAAAGAGACACCTGGTAAAATTGTAACTGTTTCTTTACCAGCATTTATCAGATCTGCGTCATACAAAACAAAAAACATACAAAACAAAAAAATAATATAGGAAATAATTAAATCTTTCTAACTGACCACCAACTTAAATAAAAAAACAGATATTTAATTAACGTGCATTAAATTTAAATATTGGGAATCAAATTTAAATAAACAATATATTTTAAGACGGTAAACATCCTTATTATGTACCTTTAAATATTCTATGAACAAATATCCCTGGAATATGTATTTCATATGGATTTAAATCTCCAACTGGGACAATCTCCTCAACTTCTGCAATAGTAATTTTAGCTGCACGACACATAGCTGGATTAAAGTTTCTTGCTGATTTATTAAAAATAAGATTTCCAAGAGAATCAGCTTTATGTGCTTTAATTAAAGCATAGTCACCAGTAATTGCTTCTTCAAGAATGTAAGGTTTTCCATTAAACATCAGCACTTGTCGTGATTCAGATGTAATCTCTACCTTTTTATCTTTAGTATATTTAATGGGTACACCACCTTCTTGTATTAAGTTGCCATAAGCCGTTGGAGTAAAAAATGCTGAAATCCCAGCACCACCAGCCCTTATTCTTTCTGCAAGTGTTCCTTGTGGTGTTAATTCAACTTAAAGATCACCTAATAAATATTGTTTCTCAAATTCTGCATTTTCACCAACATAGGATGTAATCATTCTTTTCACTCTTTTCTCTTGAAGTAAAAGGCCCAATCCAAAATTGTCAACACCTAAAAAAAATTGATTATATAATTTTTTAGACATTTGTTTGATATTTGTTTAAAGAATAAACAAAAAAATTAAGATTTTTTCTATATTATGTTGTGTTTATTCTAAACGAGTATGCAAAATAAGATAAATCTAAAATTAGAATTTAGTAATTAAAGAATATTTACCCGCATTATTAGACACAACAGTAAGATTTTTACATCCATGCTTTAGAAGGGCAGCAATTAAATGCTCTGGAATGCCACATAAACCAAATCCACCAACTAATAATTTTGCTCCATCTGGAATATCTTTAACAGCATCCAATGCTGTATTGTATATTTTTCCTCTTTTTGATTCAGTTGAGAATCGACATGAAATAATCTGAGTAGTTGAATCAATTAATTATTAATAAGAAATAAAATACTTATCACATGAAATAATAAAAGAACTAACCTTTGTGAATTCTAAATTTAATTTCTTTATTCGCAATTTGGATAATGTTTGCCTTGTGGATATTATCATTGCCATTTTTTTAACTATTTTTGACTTTTTACTTCTTCAAATATTTTTATTTATTTATTAGTAGAAATATGTTCTATGAGTCGACATAATTCGTGTTGAACTGTACATTTTTATTTCAATAAAAAAAATTAATCATAATAAGAATGGGGGAGCAATATGAAGGTATGAATTAAGTATTAATTACAATGATATAAATCTTAATTATAAAATGCTGTAACTCTTTCATTAGTTTTTATATTGATTGTTCCCAATATTTTTTTTTAATTACTTTTGTATTGTTGGTAATTCGGTTCTAGCTATTTTATGAAGCATCCGGTTTTTCTCTAATTTTTGTTAATCAAAAAAATAACAATATTCAAATTTGAAAGAAAACATAATTTAAATAATTGGAGAAATTCTAAATATTTAATTCTTATTAGAATTATTAATTTCTTCTTCTTTTTTAATTCTTTTTAGTGAAACCATTTGCCAGTACCAACTGATAAAAACTAAAAACTTTAAATATTTCATAAAACATAACACTCTCCACCAATAGATATTTATAAATCTAACAAGGATCAGATCGCTTTCTAATGTTTAACATCTCAATTGTTTCTAGAAAAAATAGGAAAAAGGAACAAAATTCTTAACAATAGAAAATCGAAAGAAAATTACTCTTTTTGATTATCTTCATAAAAAACATATAATTTTCATATTATTTACAGCAACAGAATAAGGACAATTCAGTAAAAATTTATAATTAAAAATTAATTTCGAACTTTTATGGAACTTTATAAATGAAAAAAAGAAAAAAATATAATAGGATTTTATAATTTGATTTCAAATTCCCCAAAAAAAAAACACAACATTTTATGCTTGTCCCATTTTTTTCAATTCTGGTGAAACTTCAAATTCACAACCAGTACTTGATATTATACTTTCTATTGTAACATCATCAGCAATTTCAATTAATGTTAATCCTTCATCTTTATCAACTTTAAAAACAGCTTTTTCCGTTATAATCATATCAACACAAGTTCTTCCTGTTAATGGTAAATTACATTTTGATAAAATTTTATGTGAACCATCTTTTGCATTATGTTCCATTGTGATTATAACTTTTGTACCAGGTGCAGAAACTAAATCCATAGCACCACCCATTCCTTTAACCATTTTACCCTAAAATTAATAAAATTGTGTTTAAGAAAACTATCGAAAAAAGTTGAAAAAATTCAAATTACTGGTATCATCCAATTAGCTAAATCACCATATTGTGAAACTTCCATTGCACCCAACACTGTAATATCTATGTGTCCTCCTCGAATCATTGCAAAACTATCTTCAGATGAAAAAAAAGAGGCACCTGGTAAAATTGTAACTGTTTCTTTACCAGCATTTATCAGATCCGCGTCAACTTCTTCTTTCAATGGAAATGGTCCTAATCCAAGAATACCATTTTCACTTTGTAACATTACAGTTTTTCCACTTTCAATAAAATTGGATGATAACACAGGAATACCTTAAAAAATATTTATCAGCCATTTTTTAAGAATTTGTATTTTCATTCATTCAGTTTCAAACCGATTCCTAAATTAACGAACATTCCATCTTCAAATTCTAAAGCAACTCGTCTTGCGATACGTTCTCTTATTTTAGCAGCTGGTGTAGCACTTAATATTGATGTAGTTTTGCTATTTGTCCGTGTTTTAATTTTTTCAATTCTCTTCTCAAATTGGGTGCCTAGAAATACAAAACAAAAAAAAATATAGGAAATAATTAAATCTTTTTTAATAAATAAAAAAACAGATATTTAATTAACGTGCTTTAAATTTAAATATTGGAAATCAAATTTAAATAAACAATATATTTTAAGACGGTAAACATCCGTATTATTTACCTTTAAATATTCTATGAACAAATATCCCTGGAATATGTATTTCATCTGGATTTAAATCACCAACTGGAACAATCTCCTCAACTTCTGCAATAGTAATTTTAGCTGCACGACACATAGCTGGATTAAAGTTTCTTGCTGATTTATTAAAAATAAGATTTCCAAGAGAATCAGCTTTATGTGCTTTAATTAAAGCATAGTCACCAGTAATTGCTTCTTCAAGAATGTAAGGTTTACCATTAAACATCTGCACTTGTCGTGATTCAGATGCAATCTCTACCTTTTTATCTTTGGTATATTTAATGGGTACACCACCTTCTTGTATTAAGGTGCCATAAGCCGTTGGAGTATAAAATGCTGGAATTCCAGCACCACCAGCCCTTATTCTTTCTGCAAGTGTTCCTTGTGGTGTTAATTCAACTTCAAGATCACCTAATAAATATTGTTTCTCAAATTCTGCATTTTCACCAACATAGGATGCAATCATTCTTTTCACTCTTTTCTCTTGAAGTAAAAGGCCCAATCCAAAATTGTCAACACCTTAAAAAAAATTGATTATATAATTTTTTAGACATTTGTTTGATATTTGTTTAAAGAATAAACAAAAAAATTAAGATTTTTTCTATATTATGTTGTGTTTATTCTAAACGAGTATGCAAAATAAGATAAATCTAAAATTAGAATTTAGTAATTAAAGAATATTTACCCGCATTATTAGACACAACAGTAAGATTTTTACATCCATGCTTTAGAAGGGCAGCAATTAAATTCTCTGGAATGCCACATAAACCAAATCCACCAACTAATAATTTTGCTCCATCTGGAATATCTTTAACAGCATCCAATGCTGTATCGTATATTTTTCCTCTTTTTGATTCAGTTGAGAATCGACATGAAATAATCTGAGTAGTTGAATAATATAAAATTAAAAATAATGTAGGCATCATTAATTGAAAAGAGAAAAATTTGGAGAATGACCTTGGTGTATTTTAAATTTAATTTAAATAATTTTTTTCACAATATGAAAAATCAGATAAGAATTTATTTATTCTTCATAACTTTAACTTAATTTGTCTTTACTTTAATTTTTAATAAAAATTAAATTAATTATAATATACACATGAAAAAATAAAAAACTAACCTTTTTGAACTCTACATTTAATTTATTTATACGCAATTTGGATAATATTTGCCTTGTAGATACTAACATTGCCATTTCTTTTACTATTCTGACTTTTCTTCAAATTTATAGTTCGTATTATTTTATTATTTTCGTAACTTTTTTCTTGTTCGAAATTTTTTGTGGAAAAAACACATTTTAATGTTTTCGTTTATGACTCTACTAAAACTAAATTAAATACACCTTAAAAGTAAAATAATTCGTGAAAATATGTGTTTGATTTTGAGAGTGTCAATAGTTATTATATTCAGTGGTATTCAGTATATATAAAAATTTAAACAATTCAATAATAACAACTTTTAAATTTTAGTGATTGTTAACTTTCACGAGTTACAATCGAAAGCTCGATCTACTCCAATTGAATTTTCGAAAACGACAACACTGTTTGACAGATAAATGTGGCATAATAGCTGTCAAACATATCTTGTTTATTTATATCATATTATCGAATCAACAAAAGGTTTCAATTATAATAAGGAGAGAAAAAAACATGAATTAGACAAATATAAATCAATGGTAGAGTAGAGACATAAAAATATTAATAAAAGTAATACAATTTATAAACTAAATAAAAGTGGAAATATAATAAAAAAGTTAAATTAAAGAAAGAATAAGTTTATGTTAAAAAGTTAATAAAAAAACAATCACTTGATACGAGTTAAGTACAAAAAGAAGAAGAATAAGAAGGTTTCCATTATTGCAAGAAATAACAAATAAATGTATTGCCGTAAACAAGAAAATTAATAATATACAAAAATGCTTCCTGGAATTGGTATTTTCGGAACAGGAGTTGTGGCAAAAGTTTTAGTTCCACTATTAAGAGAAAAAGGATTTCATATTGAGGCAATGTGGGGACGAACAATAAAGGAAGCAGAAGAATGTTCAAAAGAATTAAGTATTCCATTTTTTACAAATAAAATTGATGATGTTTTACTTCGTAAAGATGTGGACTTAGTTTTCATAATTTGCCCTCCATACTTACATTCACAAATATCAGTTAAAGCTTTAGGAATTGGGAAACATGTTGTTTGTGATAAACCTTTTGGACTCTGTTTGTTTTTTCAGTGTTATTTTTATTAAGCTTAAGACTAAATTAAATATTTTTTTTTTCTAGGTCAATCTGATGCATTAAAAATGGTACGAGCTTCTCAATATTATCCTTCTCTTATATCATTAGTTAATCATTCGTTGAGATTTTTACCGGCATTTTCGCAAATGAAAAAGCATATGAAGGACGGATATGTGGGAAAAATTGCCTTAATTGATGTTAGAGTTCAAATGGGCTCACTACTAAATGATAAATTCGATTGGCTCTCTGATGCAATTATGGGAGGAGGCGCTCTCAATTTGATTGGAAGCCATGTTATTGATTTGATGACATTTTTGACAGGAAAGCGAGCACAAAGAATTCATGGTGTTGTTAAAACGTACACAAAAACTACAGAACAAGTTAATGGCATTCGACAAATATCTGCACCTGACTTTACTACTTTTCAAATGGAACTTGAAGATGGAATATTAGTTACAGCTACATTACACAGTCACATTTCTAGTAATATTTTTACACAAGAAGTATTAGTGTGCGGTCAAAATGGGCATCTAATTGTTAGAGCTGGCGATCTATTTGGCTTGCGAACAAATAAAATAATGAATGAGAAAACGGGAAAACCAGAAAGCAAAGAGGAAGTAATATACTTAGACGTTCAAGATCTTCAATGTTTAACATCTGACACTTTACTTCCGCGTCCATATATAAAGGGTCTTTGTAAAATGGTAACAGCGTTGCGAGATGCATTCCTTGGAGAAACAGGATGGGTAAAAGAGCCCGTAATGGGTGCGGCTACATTTGACGATGGTTTATATGTTCAAGCAGTTTTAGATGCTATCCGAAAATCGAGTGAGGATAGAACATGGGTTAAGGTTAATATTATGACAGAATCTCCCACAAACCAGACGAAAATTTTAAATGCTGCAAAAAAAAATTTTTTTCCTTAATTCTGTTACAATATTATATTTCGTTTTTGTTTTTAGTTAAATCTAGTGGAAGTTATATATGATTTACAATTAATAAATACTTATTTGTTTCATTCTGTACAGAATTCTTAGCGGTGTTCCAATCACAACACCAATTAAATCCATTGTTGAATTAAATTCAGGAAAATCTAAACCAAAACAGAACAAAACTTGAAAAATCAAGAAATTAATAATGGTATTGAGATGAGACTACAGACTAACTGACTAAAGATTTTTTTTTTTAAATTTGCTTCGTTTTCTTGATGAAAGTATGAATAAGAAGAAAAATAATTGGGTAAAATTGGTACGATGAAAGTAACTCATTTCATGAATAATATAAATAATATAGAAGATATAATAATGATCCCTGTTTTAAAAAAATTATTTGATTTTTTAATATTTTTTGCATTTAATACTTTTTCTTAACATAGTTTTATTATTGTATTTATTTTTTACATAAGGCATTTATTTATAATGATTATTTTAAATATTAATTTAAAAATAAAATAATTTATACAAAAGTAGTATTTTATTGTATATTTGAACTCTAACAAATTTGTTTTGGAGAGAGATTTGGTTTTATTAATCAACTTTTAATTAGACTTGTTTGCAACTAATTATTTCTTAATATGCATTTCAAGATTTTTTTTAAAAATAATTTATATACCTTGTTTTCTTTGACTCTAGGGTTAAATGTTATATGACTCGAATCAATTTCGTTGAGAGAAGCAAATAACGAAATAGCGCTACGGCGTCAGGCGTTAACACCGCAGGGTAATTAAAGAAAACACAGAAGGATTACAAGAATCGTAGCGTTGTAATATTGTTGTTTTTCAGTTCAATGTACAATAGTTTCAGTTCAATGTTTTATTAAATAAACGTCAAAATTAAATGCATATATTTTATTGTTGTGTTACTTTTTTTAAAATTTACTTCATTACTGAAAAAATTAGTTTTCATTTTAGTTTTATTTAAAAAGGAAATATTAATTACAAATATTTTAAAAATGAATAGCATCATGATGGACTACGATTTTAAAATGAAAACACAAGCTGAACGCACAAAGGTTGAGGATTTATTTGAATTTGAAGGATGTAAAGTTGGACGTGGAACATATGGACATGTTTATAAAGCACACAGAAAAGAAGGATCGGACACTAAGGATTATGCATTAAAACAAATTGAAGGAACTGGACTGTCAATGTCTGCATGCAGAGAAATTGCTGTTAGTTTTATTAAAAAAAATCTGAAAATTTTATCTTAAGATTATGTGATTTATTACTTACATTTTTTTGTGTAACAGCTACTTCGAGAACTAAAACATTTTAATGTTATAAATCTAATACGAGTTTTTCTCTCACATACTGACAGAAAGGTATACATTTTTTCATGTAATTAATAACTTACAAAAGTTTAATTTAAAAATTTCTAGGTTTGGCTTTTATTTGATTATGCTGAGCATGATTTATGGCATATTATAAAATTTCATCGCGCGGCAAAAGCTGCAAAAAAACCTGTTATGGTTCCAAAAGGAATGGTTAAAAGTTTATTGTATCAAATTTTAGATGGCATTCATTATTTACATTCGAATTGGGTTCTTCACAGAGATCTTGTATTTTACATATATAAACTAATGTTTCTGAAATAATTTTACTAATTTGATTTATTGCCATTTTAGAAACCAGCAAATATTCTTGTTATGGGGGAAGGAAATGAAAGAGGTAGAGTCAAAATCGCAGATATGGGATTTGCAAGATTGTTTAATGCGCCTTTAAAGCCTTTGGCAGATTTAGATCCTGTTGTTGTAACATTCTGGTACAGGGCACCAGAATTGCTTCTTGGCGCTAGACATTATACTAAAGCAATTGGTAAAAATAAAATATTTATTTTATGTACAAATAAATAATTATTTTTTTTATAAAAAGATATTTGGGCAATTGGATGTATTTTTGCTGAGCTTTTAACATCCGAACCAATTTTTCACTGTAGACAAGAAGATATAAAAACTAGTAATCCATATCATCATGATCAATTAGACAGAATATTTAATGTAATGGGATTTCCACAAGATAAAGATTGGGAAGATATTCGTAAAATGCCTGAACATCATACTTTAACAAAAGATTTTAAGAGATCAAAGTAAGAAAAACAGGCTTTTATTAATTTAATTTCTTGAAGCAATGAGAAATAATTATTAATATTGAAATTATAATTTTGAGTGAACTATTTTCAGTTATGCAAACTGTTCATTAATCAAATACATGGAGAGACATAAAATAAAGCCGGAAAGTAAAGCATTCCATCTTCTGCAAAAACTTTTACTTATGGATCCCAACAAAAGAATAACATCCGAACAAGCAATGCAAGATCCGTATTTCAGTGAAGACCCACTTCCAACACAAGATGTTTTTGCTGGATGTCCAATTCCTTATCCAAAACGTGAATTTTTGACAGATGATGACCAAGAAGAAAAATCTGATAATAAACAACGACAAAATCAACAACAGAATGTAATTTATTTAATATAAATTTTATTTTTAGAGTACAGAACCCATTTTTTTGATTTTAGGTTCAACAACAGAATCAAGGACAATCGAGTTCCCATGATCATGGACCAAATGCTAAAAGAGTTCGTTTAACTGCAGGTCATCCACAACAAACTGGTCAAATGAATCAACCTCCAGATTTTCATTTGCAACAATCTCAACAACAAATGATGTTTAATAATTCACAACAACAGCAAAATAATTTTCAACAACGTTTTTAATTTTATTTGTTATTTTCTAATACAAAATATAGTTTAGTTTGTTACAATATTTTATAATTATTTAATAAAACCTATATAATGTAATCTAATAGCCGATTAAATTACTTTAATTTAAAAATTTTTACTGTTCAAGAAATTCGTTTTTTATTGATCATTAAAAAGGTTTGTGTTATTAATTAAAGCACCACGTATATCCTCATATTAATATTAGAAGTTATATGAATTTAAATATAATTTCTAATAAAAATATGTATTTATAATTTTATGTTTATTTATATATGTTATATATGTGTATAGTATATAGATGACCACATATGTATTTCACTCATCATTTTTAAACCATATATGTAAAATTAATAAAAAATATACAGCGGCATTTATGCATAATAGAATTTTTTTTTCTTATCATTAAATTCGCCTTTCTTAAGTCGATCAACAGTTTCCAATTTAATACATTTACTTTTCGGATTAATAAATAATTAAAAAATACATAATTAATTCCAAAACACAACAATTTATTATAAAACCTATAAAATATTTTCAAGTATAAGGTATTCCTTAATCCTAAAATTCATCAGGTATATTAAGGCATTTTTATTTAAAAGTAAAAATACTTACAATAGAGCAAATGAGTTTTGTGTAAAAAAAATACAATTGCGTACTTTGTAGTAATATTAAAACTTTTCCTTTAATATTAACAGTAGTTGTGTTTTATATTTCAAATATATTTTTTTATTAAAAAACACTGAAATATTCTGTATAAAATAAACAAATAAATATATTGTTTTTAAAATTTACCATTTGAATTATTGTTGGGATTTTTGTATTTACTTTGCCTAATAAGGATTTATTTTCTGTTTTACATTTAATAAGCAAAGCCAAATATTTTCAATCTTTAACATCTCATTATTAGTTTCTATAAAGAAATCTTTAAACAAAAGAAATTATTATGACCCAAATATAATTTGAAGTAATATAAACAAAAGAACCTAACCGAGAAAAAAATGAAAAGTAACGGTTAGTCTGACCGTCATAAAATATTTCTCGACAATGGAAAATCACATGGCAGTAAAATTCCAAAAACACAGAGTCATTAGAAAATTCTAAACCCATCCTACTTTTTACATATTTATATAGGAAATTCTTATCCTACCCACTCTAATGTTAATTGCTATAATAATTAATAGAACGCATGGAAATGTGCAAAATTTTCATTTTAAAGTAAAATTTTATTGTTTTTCCACAAAACCAAAATAATTTTGTAATTTTTAACAATTTATTTTCAAAACATTTCCTTTAGATGCAGTTGATACAATTGATGCTGTTGTTGCTGTTTATTATTTTAATTTTTAATTTTAAAGGATTTATTTTCAATTGTTTTTTATGTTTCTTTCTTCGTCATGGATAAAAAAATATGTTTGTGTTAAAAATTAGTCTTCATTCTTATCAAAATAATAATTTCATAATTTATTACTTCTTTCCCTTCACTCCTTTATCAACGTAACGTCATCCGCAGATGTAGATTTTTTTTGTTCAAAAATATAAGAAATAATTTCATGGATAAAAATAACTGAATTTTTTATCTTTTTTATTCGTGTTTCTAGTTCTTAGTTACCTTCAAATGTTTTTTTACATTTGTTCCGCCATTTTATTATTCTAATTTTCCTTTTTGAAAGTTTACCATTTGAAAACAACAAAAATTTGTTGAGATTGTTGTATTTACGTTGCCTAGTAACAGGCAACAAGAACTTTTGGTTTTAAATTTAAGATGGGTTGTCAACTGTTTCTTTTAACACTTCGTCATATTTGGTTTTCCTTTAACAAAAGAAATCTTTAAAAAAAAGAAATTATTTTGACCTGAATATAATAGAAACAAAAGAATATAACCCAGGACAAAAATATGGATAACCGTTATTCTAGCCTCCAGAAAATAATTCTAAACAATTTAAAATCACGAGAGAGTAAAATCCCACAGATACAGAATCATTAGAAAAATCCTAATCCAACCCTTTTTTTAATAAAATATTTTTATTCTCCCCACTCTAATTTTAATTGCTTTCTTCATCTTTCTACTTTATTCTAATCGTTTATTGGTCATAAGTTGTAAGTAACCTTTACAGGTACATTGGCCATTACACCACTCAGAAGAAAATTATAATAAGAAATCAGTTTGAAAGTAGTGTCCTTTAGGGGAAGTCATCATCTTAATTTCATACAAATTTTATTCCTGAAAAATAAATAAAAAAAGTGATTTTTGCCAAAGTTTAATAAAAACGAATGAAATTCTTTAAAAGTAAATAAATAAATAGTGACGACAATTGCACCTGATCTCACGTCTTGATTTAAGCACAGATCATCATTCAAAAGTTCAATTAATTGAAATTAACAATTCTGAAAGGTAAATTACAGCAAAGTTTTTTTTTGTGAGAAATTGGAAGCAATTGTTGCTTTAATTAATAATTAATAATTGAGTGAAAAGTTTTATAGATTTCAGAATAAACCAATAGATTTAATTTAATTAATAAACTATTACTAAAGAATTAAATTCGTTTTAAGCAACAATTGAATTACGTCATTATTTTATTAATTATGTGTTTTCTTCAATTCCAGATGGCTTCCATTGCGAATAATAATTGGCAAGAGAATATGAAAACAATCAGTGACAGTGTCAAATATATATTTAATAATGAAGAAATGTCAGACGTTAAATTTGTCTTCGAAAACGATTCATCAGAACCAGAAGTAATATATGCACATAGTTGGATTCTTTCTTTGATGAGTTCAGTTTTCTATGACAGCTTCAAAAGAAATTTTGAAGTTGCTAAAGTAATTCCGATCACAGATTATTCTTTTGAAGTTTTTTTTGAAATTCTGAAGTTTGTATATACAAGCGAATGTAATCTGACGCCAGATAATGTATTTGATATAATTGCAGTTGCAAAGAAATATGCTCTTAAGTCTTTAGTAGAAAAATGTACTGATTACATGTCGACTATGACTCTCAGAGAAAATTCTGTATGCCAAATATTGTCAAAAATTATTTCTGGGTTTAATGAATTCAAAGACAAAGTGATTGGTTTTATTGGACAACGAATGCGCAATGTATTGCAAGAAGATGCATTCCTTAACATCGACCAAACTTCCTTAAAAGAAATTTTATCCATCAATGAAACTGGACCTATAACGGAAGTGGAAATACTTTCAGCTGCAATTAAATGGGCATCCCACAAATGTAGATCTGATCAAATGGAAGTAAATGGTGAAAACCTGCGCCATCAGTTGGGAGATTTAATAAAACTTATTCGATTTCCAACAATGACTTCTGAAGAATTTGCTGAATGCATTAAAGAAGATGATGGAATTTTGACTTTGGAAGAGAAACTATCACTTTCAATGGACATTTCAGCTAATCAAATAAATAAATTTGGATTTATAAGCGAACGCAGAAAACATTCACTTTATTTACAAAAAATTCAAAGAAATGAGCTTAAATTCGATAATAAATATATTCAATTTGAACATTACAAAGAATTATCGAATGGAAGAACAAAATTTACCGTCAGTAAAACAGTATATCTCTTAAAAATGAGAGTTGGCATCTACGTCAAATCCCAAAATATAACAATTCAGATAAAAGACGATAAAAATACGTTAATATATGATGATACGTTATTGCTGTCTCGTTTCAATTATGTTACATTTAATAATCTCACGCTCTTGTATCCAAATCGTGAATACTGTATGAATATTTATCTTGAAAACACAAATCATGAATTTTATTGTGTGAACAAGACAATTCTTCCATGGTCAAAAATCAAAAATGAAGTTGAGTTTAAATTTACTGAATTAAGTGAATTATTAAATGGTTTAACTTTTAAGCCTTTTTATTAATTTCTTTATTTACTTTTAAACAATTTTTATTGAATTTAACAAAAAAAAAAAATTTAGTGTCAAATATTGAACTGAAAATAAGAATAAATGATTTTGATAATTTGAATCGTTTCTGTTTTAATTAAATAATTCCCATAAACACAAAATTTTTAATTTCAGAATCTGCAAAAAGGAAAAAAAATAAAAATTGTTTTTTTTTTTTAATTTTCTTTATTTCCATTTTTTTTCTATTTTTATTTGAAATTTATAAAAATCATAGAAAAAAAAATCAAATTCATATTTTGGTGAATTTTTTTCAACATCAACAACACTTTTACTTCTTGTAAAAAAATTTGCTTCTATTTAATTTTTTCTAAAAATCAAATTAACACAATTATTGGTAATTCAATCTACGTTCATAAATAAATAATAATTTATTTTTAAAATTGAAAATTAGATGTAAATGGAAAAAGTGGAAAAAATAAGGAAATAAAATAAAAATGTTGATAAAAAAAATTTCATCATTGAATCAAAATATTCAATTTCCATAATTTCCTTAATTTTTTAATTTTTTTAATAAAATTTGAGAAAATATCTTTCTAACGGTAAAACCATTAAATGACTTTACTTTTATTTATTAACTTTATCTTCAATTCTAAAATTGTCTGCACAACTGATTATGATTTTTATTATTTTTGATTTGACTTGATTTTTTTTTTTCGCCAAATAAATCCAATGCGATCAGATCACCAAAGGAAATTTAAAACACTCGGTGCTAAGACACAAAATTGAAAATTGTTATTTTTATATATGAGATTATATTTGCATTCACATTCGGCATCTGTAATATTGTTGTTTTGGACTGAATTTAATTTTTAAAATACTTTTAGGTTGAGACGCCCGGTATTTATTCATTTTGTAGGTTAGATTGAGTGAATTGATTTTACATTGGGATTTTTTTAGTTTTTGTTTTTACAGAAATTAAAAAAATAAGCATTCATTACAAATTTGCATCTATATTTATGTAGGATTTTCAATAATTTAAAACCTTTTTTTTTCTTATTTAATTCAATTTAATTTATTTCTTCTTCTTCTTCTTCTTCTTCTTCTTCTTCTTCTTCTTCTTCTTCTTCTTCTTCTTTTTCTTCTTCTTCTTCTTCTTCTTCTTCTTCTTCTTCTTCTTCTTCTTCTTCTTCTTCTTCTTCTTCTTCTTCTTCTTCTTCTTCTTCTTCTTCTTCTTCTTCTTCTTCTTCTTCTTCTTCTTCTTCTTCTTCTTCTTCTTCTTCTTAATATAAATTTATCTTTATTTAAATTGTTAAAAAATATATAAATTAAATATAAAAAGATAAACAAAAGTAATTAATTACTCATGTAATTAAATTTAAATTTCTTACATAAAAAAATTCAAAAAAAAAATTTAATTTAAAACTTTATTGAAAAAAAATGAAAAAAAAATCAAAAAAAATTGTCATTTTGATCAAATTGCTAAAAAAAACGACAGGCAAGTATGGCTGTATGCTTCGTCGAATGTTATGCAATAGTATTTTCAGCATTTAACACGAACGGATAACAATATACCCAAGTTCTGAAAACCCCTCCATGGAACCATCATTTAATATAATAAAACACTAATCCCAAAATTTCATTGAAACCAGTTCACGGGTTCTTAAAAAAACTGATTTTTTCCAAAAAAATTGTATGAGAGGTGCTTCACCCCATGCTCCGATACCCCCTAAAATCAATATGGTGCTATGATGGAACAATAAAATACTAATCCAAAAATTTCATTGCAATCCGTTCACATGTTCTTAAAAAACTGTATTTTCCAAAAAATGTGTATGGGGGTGCTTCACACCGTGCCCCGATCCCCCCTAAAATCAATATGGTTCTATGATGGACCAATAAAATACTAATCCCAAAATTTCATTGCAATCCGTTCACATGTTCTTAAAAAACTGTATTTTCTTAAAAATTTGTATGGGGGGTGCTCCACCCCGTCCCCCGATCCTCCCTAAAATCAAAATGGTTCTATGATGGAACAATAAAATACTAATCCTAAAATTTCATTGCAATCAGTTGTTGCAATTGTCGGGCATCTGATTTTTTCCAAAACAATTGTATGGGGGGTGCTCCACCCCGTGCCCCGATCCCCCCTAAAATCAATATGGTTCTATGATGGACCAATAAAATACTAATCCTTAAATTTCATTGCAATCAGTTGTTGCAATCCTCGGGAATCTGATTTTTTCCAAAACAATTGTATGGGGGGTGCTCCACCCCGTGCCCCGATCGCCCCCAAAATCAATAGGGTTCTATTCGGGACCAAAATAATACTAATTCCAAAATTTTATTGAAATCCCTTCACGCGTTTTTGAGTTATCGTGTAAACATACGGCGGACGTAGTCCGGACTGACAGGATTTTTTTGACCCCTTTTTTGGGGATAAAAGTTGCAATAACCACCAATTTGACCTTTTGTTAGTAAAAATAAGTTGCCCTAGGGTCATTCTATGTGAGAAAAATTTTTTTTTGGAAATTTTCTTTTAATTGTGTCTTTTAAAAATAAAAAAAGTTGAATTTCAAAATTTTCCATTACAAGGCTTAGTCGATTACGACGAAGCAATATATAGAACTGGGGAAAAAAAAACTGGAGAGAAAACTAGAAAATTCAATCCTTTTCTAACAGACTTTATCTATTCTACAATTCTATTCTACCCCCCATACAATTGTTTTGGAAAAAATCAGATTCCCGAGGATTGCAACAACTGATTGCAATGAAATTTTGGGATTAGTATTTTTTTGGTCCATCATAGAACCAAATTGATTTTAGGGGGGATCGGGGCACGGGGTGGAGCCCCCCCCATACAATTGTTTTGGAAAAAATCAGATTCCCGAGGATTGCAACAACTGATTGCAATTAAATTTTGGGATTAGTATTTTATTGGTCCATCATAGAACCATATTGATTTTAGAGGGGATTGGGGCATGGGGTGGAGCACCCCCCATACAATTGTTTTGGAAAAAATCAGTTTCCCGAGGATTTCAACAACTGGTTGCAATCAAATTTTGGGATTAGTATTTGATTGGTCCATCATAGAACCATATTGAATTTAGGGGGGATCGGGGCACGGGGTGGAGCACCCCCCATACAATTGCTTTGGAAAAAATCAGTTTCCCGAGGATTGCAACAACTGATTGTAATGAAATTTTGGGATTAGTATTTTATTGGTCCATCATAGAACCATATTGATTTTAGGGGGGATCGGGGCACGGGGTGGAGCACCCCCGATACAATTTTTTTTTATTGTATTAAATGACAATACTATCGCTTAAAATTTGACGAAGCATACAGCCATACTTGCCTGTCGTTTTTTAATATCTGTCAGTAAATCACCTTGATAAATGATCCATTAAAGAATGATCAGAACCCATCATCTTATCAAATATCTGATATTGATAAAATGATTAAAAAACAGTTAACCAAAAAATGATATTGCTTTATAATAATCAACGTCATATTTTTCAGATTCAATTAAAATTCCTTTTCTGTATTTTTTATGATTAATATTTTTTTCCTTTGTACTATTTTAATAGAAGTTTTATTCAATTTATTATTATTGATTATTTAATTTTATTTCAATTTTGATTGAATTTTTGGGATAATCCTCTTTTGTAGTTTGTATTTAGCAGTAAGACGTGATTATTTAGATTATAGTATATTAATTGCACCTGTATCTGTATTATGTACCTATTACCTTTAAGACAGTAATTAATACATTTATAATATTTTAATAATAATAACAATAAACTAAAACGTAAGTTTTGAAAAAAAAAGATTGTTTTGAATTTACTTTTTGTGAAATTTTCAAAAAAATAATTTTTCATGAAAATTTTGATCTAACACACACATGCAGAGTAATTTTTTTGCTTCTAATGATTGTAGTGTTCCATTACAAATTTTGCAACTAAAATATTAAATTTTCATAATTTTTGTTGTTGTTGTTGTTGATCGATAGAAATCAAGTGAAATTAAAAGTAATAAAAATCACACAGTTGTGCAGACAATTTCAAAATTGAAGCAAAAGTTAATAAATAAAAGTAAAGTTCTATAAATGGTGGTACCGTTAGAAAGATATTTTCTCAAATTTTAAGAAAAAAATTTACAAATTAAGAAAATTATGGAAATTTTACATATTTCTCCAATCATGAAATTTTTTTTTATCAACTTTTTTTTTTTTTCTTCATTTTTTTTTCTTCCACTTTCTTCATTTAAAACACGTCCACTTTTCTATTTTAAAAGTAAATTATTATTTATTTATGAAAGTACATTACAATTACCAATATTTATGTAAATTTGATTGTTTGGAAAAAATTAAATATAAGCAAAATTTTAAACTAAAAGTAAAATTGTTGTTGGCTGAGAAAAAAATGACCAAAAATTGATCTTTATTCAAAAATATTGACTTTTTTTTATAAATTTTTTATGAATTTGTTTTATTAATTTTCTCTAAAATTGCCATCATCAAATAAAAATAGAAAATGAATGAAAAGAAAAATTTTTTTTTACAACCAATTTTTTTTTTTGCTATTTTAAATTTATTTTGAATATTTTTGAAATTTTTTTTTTTTTTTTTTTAATTTTTTTTATTCTCTGATTTTTTTCTTTATTTATTTATAATCATAAGGTGTCAGGGTATTTAGTTAATTCTAATGGTAACATTATTATTTTTCATTAAAAGATTCTATTTTTATTATTTTCCTTCATATTTTTGGAAATTCCATTTGCAATAATCATCCTCACATTTACCTGATCTCAATGTGAATAATTTATTACGGTCACTTTCTGGCACAAAAACTCCTTCTGCAACAGCTAAATATTCATTCCAGTAAGAATTTTTAATCTTAAAATTTTGTGTTCCTTCAATTGCTTCGAATTGCCATTGTCCAGTTTCCTTTGTTTCATTTGCTTTTTTCCAACCAAAGACTGCACGTCGATTACTGTCATAAGCAAATTCATTTGTGTCGGCAAACAAATACTGATTTCCATGACTGCTTTTAATGTGGAAATATTTGCCACTTGATATTGGATACAAATGATGTGCCATGTAATAGTTGTGCCATGTAATAGTTGTAGATGGTGAGTGAAGAAATGGAACTTCTCTTAATTTATCATGATAATAGTTACTAGCTGTCCACATATCTTTGTTAAATTTAACATTTCGAATAATAACTATTTGATTCCATGTGAAATTTTTTAACGATTGTGGAAGTTTCGCTTTTAAATCAATCAAATTTTGGTTATTTTCATAAGTTTTGTTGAAATCAACGAAAACACGATAAGCGATTGTTGTTGTTGGTGCACTGTAAACGTGTTGATTTTTTATCATTTCATCAAACAGCAAACGATAACCAAGAATAATTGTTTCATTATCTGTGAATGAATTCAAGAATTCAATTAGGATTGCCACATTAGAAATGTTTTTATTATAAAGAGCAGCAATTAGTAAATCTAGATTTTTGCTTGTATTTAAAAATAATTGTTTTTGTTCTTCAATTTTTTGTGTTAAGTTTTTTTCTAAAGATTTTACGTCCGCTTTACATTTAACAACTGATTGATTGAAGACCATTTCATTATTTTTAACAATATCTGGCAAGTTATTTTTCTCGTTCAATATTTGGTTTAGTTTTCCTTCCAAACTTTCTACTGCATGGTCTCCTTTTTTAATAAGTTCCGTTAAATTTTTGTTCGTCGAAATTGTAACCGTTAAATTCTCTTTGACAGAATTTAAATTTCCTTGGAAATTCCTAACTGATTGATTAAATGTGTCTTCCATATTTATGATTTGCTGACCCATTTCACTTTTCTCATTAAGAATTTCAGTCAAATTCATCTCCAATGTTCTTAATTTGTTTTGATAATTTATGGTTGACTGACTTAAATTATTTTTCACATTCAGAAGCTGTTCAGCTAAATTCAGTTTAGAGTTTATCGTCTCCGTTAAGTTCAAGTTAACAGAATTCAAATCAATTTTATTTTTTTCAATAATCCCACTTAAATTATTTCGATCGAGTATTGTTTCGGTGAGATTTGTCTGAAGTGATTCAAAATGATGTTGGTATTGCTTCATCTGTATAATTTTTGTCTTCATTTTTTCAACGGATGCTAAATATTGATCTAATTTTCTACCAACCATTGACTCGACAGTTGTCTTAAGTTTCTCCGTAGCTGATCTAAGATGAAGCTGACATGCAATATTGAGTGAATCGTACATTTGTTCATATTCGTAGATAAACCCTTCAATGGAATTTGAATAAATTGTGCAATCCATCCCCAGCTCGTGATTCGCTTCAATTTCCCTCATTAAATTATTAGAAGTTGAATTTGGCTCTATTGTCATTCCGTCAATTCCAGCAAATGAAGCGAAGAAGAGAAGAACAATTTTAAGTTTTTTATTCATAATCTTTTTCTTTTGAAGTTTTAAGATTTACTGTTTGAACAGCTCAGTTGAACTGAATATTTGATGGAAAATGTCTCAATATTTATACTTATTTAATTGCCTTTGATTACCCTTGATTGCGATTAATCGCACATAACTAAACACCGCAAACAAAAACAAGTTCAGAGGTGGCACAAGAGAATTTAACTAATGAAAATCCATTTTGGAATAAAGGACGATTGAATAGAATTGGGCTCAGAATATTTTGGGCTCCACATTTCTTATGAATTTAACCCATTTTCAAAATTTCAAATAAATTTCCTCGCTCTGAAATAATCTGAAAGACCAAATAGAGCTGACAAAATATTTTCTTCAAAAATTTGAAACGGGAAAGATTCAATTTTGACAATTGACTAATTTATGGAAATTTTCTTACGGCCGGCACTGAACCCAGTCCAAATTTAATCAAATAGTCGATGACAGAACATTTTTTCTAAAATATAATTAGAAATAAAAAAATGATAAGACACAAAAGAAACCACATCAATTGTTATTGTCTATATTTAATTTTGACTTTTTCATTGTTTATAGAAAATTATAAAACCAATTTTCTTCTTCTTCTTTTTTTATTTCTTGTTCTTATTCATTAAAAAAAAATGAAAAGACACGTAAATAGCCACTGAATATTCCACTATATAAAGGTGAATTTTAGTACCAAATTAATTCAGTATTATTGAATCGTTTGAATCGCAAATTGTTCCAGTTCTTTTATTGAGCTGAATCAGTAACTTAAAAATTCATATTTATTTAGTTTGTTCTAAAAGAAATAAGTTAATTATTTTTTCTTCAAAGTTCTGATTGAAGGTAAAAGTTAAACTTCTGTCGTTGACTTTAATTCTTTATTGGAACATAAAAGATTTCACTAATTACTGTTACTTTCAAATGAAAATAAACGGTAAAAGCAAAACCATTCAAAAGAAAACGAGAGGTGTAATCAAAACCATTCAATTGTAATTGAGGATCAACACGCAATCCTGTCAAATGCGTTGTTTAGACAACTTAAAAGATAAGTAATGAATTAATTTTGAATTTAATTTTTATATTTAATAAAATTCTTAAATTTTCTCAACGGAGAATTAATTATAAAAAAGTAAAATAAATTAAATAATAATTTTAAATGAAAATAAATGAAAGTTAAAACAAATATTATAGGGAAGGCGGATATTTTATGTGATCATCAAAAGAAATTTTAAACACTCGGTGCCAAGACCCAAAATTGAAAATGGTTATTTTTTACACATGAGATTATATTTGCATTCACTCGGTACCTATAATTTAGTTTGGACTGAATTTAATTTTTAAAATACTTTTAGGTGGAGACGCCCGGTATTTATTCATATTACAAGATAGAGTGAGTGAATTCATTTTACATTGGGATTTTTTCACAAAACAATCCATTAATTTATTTGTAATATTTTTTGTATTAAGTATGGGGTTTCTTCTCTTTTTTAGTGCACACTTGAAAGTGATTAAAAAAATTAATTCTATTTTGATTCAAAAACTTTTGTTTTTGTTTTAGTTTTCGTTCTTGTTTTGGCTTTTTGTTTCTGTTTTCATTTTTTTTTTTTTTTATATAACAGAAATTAGAACAATTATTTCAATAATTATAAAGTAAGAATAAGTTTAAATAAATAAGCATTCATTTCAAATTTTCATCTGAAAACAGAATAATCTGTCTTTGTAATAAATTTAATCGTAATTTGATAATGGGCAATAAGTCAAAAAACAAAAAAATAACTACAATCATCATCAACACATTTTTGTAATAAATATTTATGTAGTTATTATGAACAAAATTATATAAAAATTATAAATGAAAACTACAAAACAAAAAATCTTGACCTGGTTAATATGGACAAATTCTTTTTCTGTGTGATAAGGTGTTTATTGCATACATACACACTATTATTAAACGAGGGGTGGTAACATAATTTTAATTGGTTTAAAAAAAAAGTTGATATTTTATAATGTAAATATGTTTCTTGTATGGTTTAGTATAGGGGAAAAAAATTCAATTCAATTTTGTTGGAATGTATGTATGCATACATATTATTATTACTATATTATAGGAAAGAGTGAGAAAGAAAATATTTATGCATATTTTAATTATTTATTTTTTTGCATTCATGTGACAATTTACCTATAAAACACACCTATAAAACAGAATAATAATGAAAATTAATGTAAACTGACACACCCACCCACACACACATTCATATAAAGATTACAAAAACCACAGCACCATTTTTTTCATTTAAAAAAAAATAAATTTCCGACACGAAGATAAAATAATAATAATAAGAAGAAGAATTATATTAACATGTTTTTATACAAGTTTGTTCATTCATGAAAATCATCGATAGTTTTTTTGTTGTAATGATATTTAAATTTGTAATAATTGAAATATTGAATTAAAATTAATATTTTGTACAAAAAATTGTCTTTACACAGTAAAAAATTTTCAATAATTTTACTATTCTGATAGTAGTAAGTTTTTACATACTGAAATGTAATTTCACAAAAATGATTGTGAATTGCGGATTTTTATGTAGAAATACATTTTTTTGTTGAATATTCCATTTTTCTGTTGAATTTTACATTTTTTTGTTGAATATCCCATTTTTCTGTTGACTTTTACATTTTTTTATTGAATTTTACAGTTTTTTGTTGAATTTTACATTTTTTTATTTAAGTGATATCAACAGAAAAATGGAATATTCAACAAAGAAATGTAAAATTCAACAGAAAAATGGAATATTCAACAAAAAAATGTAACATTAAACAGAAAAATGGAATATTCAACAAGGAAATTTAAAATCCAACAGAAAAATCTAGTATTCAATAGAAAAATGGAATATTTGCGAGAAAAAATTTAATTTAAAAACATTGTGTTTGTATCGTATTGTTTGGTACCTACTTGACAATGTTGCCGCTTTTTATTTCATTTTGTGATAATCAAAAAAATTATTGTTACAAAGGATTTAAAAAAATAAATATATATTATACATATATAAATAAATTCCGAATAATTATTACAAAATTAAATAGTGCATAGTTTTGTTTTCAGGAAAAATTCAAAAATCATTTCCATTTTTTTTCAAATTTATAATAAAACATAACATACAACTGTTGCATCTTTAAATTTGAACGTCATTCTGCTTCGTCGAGTCGTCCGCATAGCATGTGATTTTATTTAAAATTTAAGTGAAGTTTGAACTGTGAATTTTACTGCGGGAAATGAATCAGTGATTTTCATAAAATTAAATATTATTAAACAACAGAATTAAGGTAAGTCCTTACAATTTGTGTGCTTTTACTATATTGTGTTTTGTTTTACATTTTACCGAAAGAAAAATGCGTTTTTTATAAAAAAAAGTAGCTGTTAAATTCGAACATCAAATTCCACAATTTTGTTTGGAAAATAATTGGTGGAATCGGTTTCATTTTCTAGTTGCTTTTGGATCGCGTAAATTATAAATTATCAATAATTTAACGTAGTTCTCGTGTATTTAACTCATTTATAAAATTAATTTTGATATTGCCAATGTGAGGTTCTGTTTTTTTATTTAATTTTACATTTTTTTATTGAAATTTACATTTTTTTCTGTAATTTTACATTTTTTTGTTGAAATTTACATTTTTTTCTTTAATTTTACATTTTTTTGTTGAAATTTACATTTTTTTCTTTAATTTTACATTTTTTTGTTGAATTTTTTTATTTTTATTAAACATCACAACCGTCAATATGAAAAATCTAATTTTTAATTATTTTTAAACCAGTGAACCCTTCAAGAGAGTTAGTTTTGAGATTAAAAAGAGAGAACTGCAGATTTTGGTTTTATGTACATGTACCTATCTCGCCATAGCTGTAAAAAGGTTAAACGGGATATAATTCTGAAAAAGGAAATATAAAAGTAAGAAGTTTTTTTCTATTTTTTTATTAGTTGGTGTCTTTTTTGTATTATTTATATGGCATATTGCAATTAATATGTAAAAGAAATTATATTACAAGAAAATTTAGTATATAAAACCGCAGTTAAAATTTACTCATTAAATAACCAGCATTATTTATCTTTGCCATCTACTTTTCCAGGTACAGATTAAACAAATGAAATTTATAAAAATTAATCATTGATTTTAAGCCAATAATCATCATTTCATTTACTGTAATCATTTTATGTAATCAAATTATGTAATCAAATTATGAAATTACAAATTATTTTTTTTACAGATGGAGAAATTAATGTTTAAAATATTGGACAGCAATCGTTCAATAAAAAAAATATTTTGTTCAGACGGTATTTTAGACGAGAGGTAATTATAATTAAAGCAAATTTTTTAACAATTATCCGTAATAATTTTTTTTTTCTATCATTGTGTAGCTTGGAATTCCTGGAGAAAATCTTGTTATTGAGTGTGATGGCAGCAGTATTGAAGATTCGGAAACTCTTTCTATTTTAGCCAAAGACAATATTTTTTTATTATTAAAAAAAAGTGATATATGGTTGCCAGCAAATTCATCTTTGTGTTTATTTGATTCTGAGTTACAAGAAAGTCCAAAAACAACAATATCTGGAAGTTTTAGTTATACTTCTTCCCTAACATCAAAAACTGAATTTGACGACTGTCTTCCAAAAGAAATTCAACGAATAAATATTTTTTTTTAAATGAATTGAATTGCTGTTCATATATGTCATGAATAAAAATGTTTCCTTTAAAATGAAAAGATTGTGTTGTGTTTTCTTAATGCAATGAAATTTTTCACTAATTTCACTAATGAAAGATTTCACTGTAATTTATATAATTTTTTATTTCAGCCAGTTTACATTTTAGTGCTGAATTTCACATACTCTGAGTATGTGATTTTCCATTTATCTGTTGAATTCTACATATTTGGAATATGTAATTTCACATATTCAAAATACGTAATATTACATTTTTCTGTTGAATTTTACATATTTGGAATATGTAATTTCACATATTCAAAATATGTAATATTACATTTTTCTGTTGAATTTTACATATTTGGAGTATGTAATTTCACATATTTGGTGTATGTGATTTTACATACAAGTGTTTAATGTACATTTTATAATGTAATTTTACTACTCTCAGAGATGGTTTTTTGTTGCCATCTCTCAGAGTAGTAATTTTACACAGATTTTTTTTACTGTGTATATTATGAAAGAGTAAATTACTATTTGTCCTTTTTTTTATAGAATTTCAAATCTCCCTCCTAGATCATGTGCTTGTGAAAGATCTTTTAGCACGCATAAGGATATCCATTCTATAAAAGAAATATAGATTGACGAATGAACGGTGACGAAAAACTTATTTTTATTAACTATAATTTGAAGGTATTATAATTATTATTATCTCTACTGATTTCATAATGAAATTTAAATTATTAATAATTTTTTTATTTTAGATTATAAAAATGTCGTTAGAAAAATCAGAAGAATTTTTATTGAACCCTATTAATTTTTTTATCTAATTCAGATTCGGACTCATATTCAAGCAACAACAATGAAATGGAGTATGATAAGGACGAAAGTGATATTATCGATGATAAACAAAAACCTATGATATAATTGTTGAAGAAGATAACAGCAATGCATTTTTGATAAATGATCCATTAAAGAATGATCAGAACCCATCATCTGAAGCATCTTATCAAATATCTGAAATTGATCAAGTGATTAAAAAATAGTTAACCAAAAAATGATATTGCTTTATAATAATCAACGAAATGTCATATTTTTCAGATTGAATTAAAGTTCCTTTTCTGTATTTTTTATGATTTTATTTTTTTTCCTTTGTACTATTTGAATACAAATATTATTCAATTTATTATTATTGATTATTTAATTTTATTTCAATTTTGATTGAATTTTTGGGATAATCCTCTTTTGTATTTTGTATTTAGCAGTAAGTCGTGATTATTTAGATTATAGTATATTAATTACACCTGTATCTGTATTATCTACCTATTACCTTTAAGACAGAAATTAATACATTTATAATATTTTAATAATAATAACAATAAACTAAAACGTAAGTTTTGAAGAAAAAAAGATTGTTTTAATTTAATTTTTGTGAAATTTTCAAAAAAAAAATTTTTGTGTGTAACAAAAGAAAAGAAAAAGAAGAAGAAGAAGAAGAAGAAGAAGAAGAAGAAGAAGAAGAAGAAGAAGAAGAAGAAGAAGAAGAAGAAGAAGAAGAAGAAGAAGAAGAAGAAGAAGAAGAAGAAGAAGAAGAAGAAGAAGAAGAAGAAGAAGAAGAAGAAGAAGAAGAAGAAGAAGAAGAAGAAGAAGAAGAAGAAGAAGAAGAAGAAGAAGAAGAAGAAGAAGAAGAAGAAGGAAAAAACAAACGCGATTGCTGTATATAAAAAAAAAAAGAATTAAATAATAACGAAGAGAGAGAATCACTTCAATGTATTTATTTCTTAGTATTTAAAAAATGATGTTGTAGGTCATATAAGCCGAAAGGTCAACAGTGGGGTCGTCGTATATCAAAAAGGTCATGGACAACCTCTTTAAGAATATATTTTTGTTTGTGTGTTTTGTTTTATTTTATTCAACTTTTTTTCTGTTTAATGAGAGGAACAATTTTATTTCTATTATTCATTTGTTGTTGTTTCTTCTTTTTTTAGTTGTTTTTGTTGTTGTTTCACTTTATTTTTTTTTTGTATTAGAAATTATTTATTTGTTGTTTTTTTTTATATTTTTGCTGTCTCGGTTTTTTTTCCCCCAAACTCTAAAAATATGCAATTTTTGCCTTTTCTGTTGCTTTTTTTTAAGAAAAAAAAACGCGAATTAAGTTTTAAATATTCGATGCCGAATCCAGACAAAGCTCTATTAAAAAAACGGACAACAACAACAATAACAAAAAAAAACAAAAGTAATAATCTGTGAAAGAGATGAGAAAAAATAAAATAGTAGATGCAACAACAACAACAACAACAACAACAACAACAACAATAACAACGAAAAAGGAAGAAGAAGAAAAAAATAGATATAAGATTGTAACCTTTTGTGTCATTTTTCATTATCAAAAAAATAATTTTTCATGAAAATTTTGATCTAACACACACGCAGACTATTTTTTTTGCTTCTAAAGATTGTAGTGTTCCATTACAAATTCTGTAATTAAAATGTTAAATTTTCACAACTTTGTTGTTGTTGTTGTTGTTGTTTTTGTTGTTGTTTTTGTTGTTGTTTTTGTTGTTGTTGTTATTAGCTGTATTCTAACCTTGTATTATTCGTTAATATTTTTTTGTGCGCCTGTAATTGCAATGAATGAAAAGGGGCATATAACTCAGCTTTTTTCTGATTATGACGTTATGTAATATAATTTTTTGTCATCTTTGGTAGGTACATAGTAGTTAGTTGGTAGGTACATTATTTTATTAAAAAAAAAACAGACAATCTTTTTTTTATTAACATTTTTTTTTTATATAACAGAAATTAAAACAATTTTTTCAATAATTATAAACTAAGAAAAAGTTAAAAAAAAAAAAATAAGCATTCATTTAAAATTTGCATCTGAAAACAGAATAATCTGTCTTTGTAATAATCGTAATTTGTTGCCAATCAGTCAAAAAACAAAAAAATCACTACAATCATCATCAACACATTTTTGTAATAAATATTAATGCAGTTAAAGTAAAAATAACAAAGTTTTTATTATGAACAAACAATATACAAATATGAAATCATTAAAAACAATTTAAAATTAAAATTAAATAATTATTCTTGATTGTAATTAAAACACTGATTTAATTATTTACATTCTATTTGTATAATAACAATACTTATTAAGTTTTATACAAAATTAATTATATTTTCCGTACACTTGTACAAATTTCCAAATTTAACAACGGATGTTGTTGTTATCTCTAAACACAAACATTTCTCAAATATAAACATAATTTAAATATTTTTATTCCAAGCCTAGACAACAGCGCCATCATCCGAAGCAACAAATAGTTAAATCTAAAAATCATTGTGTAACCGATCTTAATAGCTAAACTATTTACCTTAATGAGTTGAATACCTTCAGGCAGATGAAATTAACATGGTTTGTAACTTGGCTTTTAATCCTAAACATAAACAACGATTGTTTTTTGGTTGTGTCTTGGCTTGCGGTATTTTCTGTTTTTTTTTTAAATTATATTTGTTCATTTTATAAATCTTTTAATTTAAATTTTTTTAATTTTGTTTTTTTATAGAAACAGAATATAAAAGTTTATTAAGAAAAAAAAAATTGTATAATTTTTTGTATTCAATAAAATAAAAGAAAAAAAAGTGGCGAAAATTACAAAAAAGAAATAAAAATTGAAAATGAAGAAAATTAAAAATATAACAAAAAACAAAAAAAAAAATTAAAAAGCTTTATTTGTCAATAAGAAAACCAAACTGCTGAATTAATTAATTAATTATTATTAAATAAAAATAACTTGAAATCTACAATTTAAATATGTTTGATTTTCATTTTTATTCATAATCAATAAATATTACGATGTCAGAATATTTAGCTGACTTAGGTGATGCAGACAAATTATTCACATTGTGTTGCAGGTAAATATGAGGATGAATTATGTCAAATGGAATTTCCTAGAATATTAAGAATTGTTTCTTTCATGTGTGTGGTGTAGTTTGAAGATGTAAATTTGATCGTGAGTCTGTATCGGCAATTTTAAAGAAAAGTGCAAAATTATACGAATTCAAATAAAAAAGCAGAAAATATAAATTCCTTAAAAATTCTTTTCTAAATATTTCTTTATCCATGAAAATTCCATTTCCGGTGCAACACGAAAATATGAAAATCTTATGGTAATTTTAGTAAATGAAATTAAATTCTTTTTGTGTTCATTAATTTGAATCGTATTTATTGATTTTGGTGGTCTGTGAATTTTGAATATTTAATGTAAACTTTCGTCTCAAATCTAAACCTCTGTTTCACTCTTTTGTTATTTTTTAATAAATTTTGTTGATGCCTCAAAATATGTTGATTGGCATTCTGAAATCAGAATTTAAAAAAAAACAACAAACAAATCAAATAAAGGTTAGCAAAGAGAGAGAGAGAGAGAGAGAGAGAGAGAGAGAGATAAATGGAGAAAAAAATTGAAGATAGTTTGATTTAATTGGAAAATAAACATTTTTAAAACTTGAGAAAATATCTTTCTACCGGTACAACCATTAATATGACTTTACTTTTATTTATTAACTTTTGTTTCAATTCTAAAATTGTCTGCACAACTGAGTGATTTTAATTATTTTTGATTTGACTTAATTTCTTTTTTTCGCCAAATAAATCCAATGCGATCAGATCACCAAAAGAAATTTATAACACTCGGTGCCAAGACACAAAATTGAAAATTGTTATTTTTATATATGCGATTATATTTGCATTCACATTCGGCACCTGGAATATTGTTGTTTCGAACTGAATTAATTGTTAAAATACTTTTAGGTGGAGACGCCCGGTATTTATTCATATTAAAGGTTAGAGTGAGAGAATTGACATTGCGATTTTTTTTGTTTTTGTTTTTACAGAAATTAAAACAATTATTTAAATAATTAGAAAGTATAGGAATAAGTCAAAAAATAAGCATTCATTACAAATCTGAATCAGAAAGAAAATTTGTCCACTTAAATTGGATTATGAAATTATGGAATAAATTTATGTGACTAATTTTTGAATTAATTAAATAAAAGAAAAAACATAATTTATTGAAAGAAAACTTGAATTGATGAGAAAATTATTAAATAATAGAAAAAAAAACTAAGAAATCTTCATGAGTTAAAAAATAATAAAAAATTTAAAGAAAAAATTAACTAATTAAAGAATTAATTAAAAATTAAATATCAAAAAAAAAACAGATAAATTATATATAAAATGAGAGACAAAATTAAATAATTATTCTTGTGATTAAACAAAATTTTCTTGCATAAAAAAATTAAAAAAAATAAAAATTTAATTTAGAAGTTTTTTGAAAAAACAAAAAATGGTCATTTTTATCAAACTGCTAATTCAATTTAAATTTAATAGAAAAATTATTTTTGAATTTCAAGAGTTGAACCTTCTTTACATGACATTTCATGTCTTAAATTTCATCCAAATCTCCTATTTGTTCAAAGTTTTCTTTTATATCCATATGAAGACCAATATTCGTACAAATAATAAAGTCCATTATTTCTGTATTTTCGCGGTTAAATTCTGCATGTTTTATTATTTTACGATAAGAAATAAAATATTTCTCTAAGCTAAATTCACCATCTGTTTCAGTTAATAAATCATTTAAAGAAATTGTTTTGTTTCTCTAACAGACACTTGGATGAACTCTCGTAAAATAAATATGGTTTAGCTAATAGAATTACGGAATGAATTAGGGAATAATTAATATTAGATTAGGAAAGTGTAATAAAATAATAGTTGAATAATTTTCAATATAATTAAATTAATATAAATATTTATCGATATCGATATTTTCATATACAGTCATGAAAATAGCGCAATCATACTCCTTACATTTTTATTATTTCGATTTTGAAAAATCTGTTTGTAATTGAAAATACAATACACAAAAATTTATCCAATTCTAATAAATTTTCCTTTTTTCAATTTCAATCAATCCGATTTGAATTTTAATCATTTCAAAACTAAAATAAAAATAATAAAAATTAATAGAGAATTTTACAGGATATGGAATAGTACCGTGTTCAAATCTCCGTTGTAACGGTTGTTAAAAGAAATCTTTACCAATCGATTCTGAAAATCAAATCTTATTCAATACTCTACTTCGCGATTATAAAATTATACGTAATTTTCTTTTCGCTAAATTAATAAAATTAATAAACTAAGAAATTTATTTAGAGTAAAGGATAACTTTAAACATACCAAAGAAAATAACATTAAATTATTTAAAACAATAAATTTGAATTGGGAAAATTATAAAGATCGAAACTACTCAAAGTATTTATAAATGTTTTGGAAACTTAAATTATTATTTAACTTGATCTACCAACTAAAAAATCATTATTAAATTAATTTTGTTCTCTCATAGAAGTTCAAGTAACGCTTCTTTAAGCCAAAACTAAGCCTTCGAATTTCACTTGTTACAGATAAAAATTTTCTGTCACTTTTCTTCTAAATTTAGGTTTTTAATAAATTTTCTAAGGGGTACACTTCAAGGTTCACACACACACACAATAAAATATTTCTCACGATTAGGAAAAGTATTAAATATTTGAAAATTTTCGTTATTTTAAAAACTGAATTAATGTAAGTAACTGATGTAACTAAATTTCTTTTATGAATTAATAAAAGTTTGAAGTTATCTAACAAATATTTTCATGAAATTTCATTAAATCAGACTTAATTTATTTATTTATTTATACATGGAACAAAAACTGCATTTCTTCTACAACCTAGTCCACCTTTTTTTGTTAATTTTTAATACAATTCATTAACTTAACCTAACTTATTTATAAACTTTAACAATAATCTTAACACAAAATCAACAATTAAGAATGAAATAAATTTTTTTACATACTTGATAGATAAAGAGTTTTTCTTATCAGTTTCTGATTGTAATATTTGAAAAGGTGAGGACAACAGATACCAGAAGTAAATTTATTTGAATTAATATTGTATATTGTATATTATTATTCAATTAATATTTTAAATAACGAGTATTGACATAAAATTAACTAAAATTAATAAACTAATGCATAAAGAAAGAATAACCCAGGGAAATAGTATAAAATGTTTTAAAACAATAAATTTCAATTCTATCGGAAAAATTACCAATGTCGTCCACAAAGTTATTTAAATATTTTGCAATATTCCACGAGAACTAAAAAAATCACAAAAGTTAATTTTTCAATTTAACTGTACCCATTTTTATTTACAAATTATAATGAATAAAGAATTAATTTTTACATCACAACAATTGCACTAAATGTTAAGAAAATTATTAAATATTTGGAAATTTTTCTTCTTTTAGAACTGACTTAATCAAACCAAACGATGAAATTACAATTTATTTTAGGCGTTACTAAAAGATTATTTGTATTTTATCTAACTAATACTAGCATAAATTCCCACAAAAGAATGCATAAAACTTACACCCACCCCATCCCTTTTAGATTAAATGAAATTTCATTAAAAAAAATTGTTGATATGGAAGTAACTGAAGAACAAGGAATTTTTAATTCATTTAAATTTAATAATTCTTTAATTAATTAATTCACATTCCAGAAACAGAATTTTTTCTAGATTTTTATATTTTTTTTTTGTTCCTTTTTTCACAAATCTAAATTAATTTAAAATTCCAATTGATTCCTAATAATTTGTGATTGTCTTCTTTTAAATTCTACTAGTATAAAATTAATGAATTTCTACACAATTTATTCCCTTTTATTTATATACTTCTGGTTCCGCTTAATATAATTTTTCAAAGTTCAACAGAAAATATTATATTGTGTAATGGGGTATGGGGTAACTTTTTGGTTTTGATGGTTTTGGAATGGTTACTGTATGTAAAATTCATCCATAAATGTTTCCTATTTAAAGTAGTAGCGGCTTTGGAAAGAAAAAGTTAGCGAGACAAATAAAAAATTACGGAAATTTGAATTAAAATCATTTTCGTTTTTTTTACATGTACTTATTTTGAATTCGGTAATCGGTATTTTGTTTTTGCTGATGACCAAAAGCATTAAGGAAAAAAGAGTAGAATGTACTTCAGTCAAAATTAAAATTAAATTCAGCTCTATTCATTTCAATGTTTTACTTTTTCGTTGTTTGTATTAGGTAGGTATTTTTTGTTCTACTTATGAAGAATTTAGAATAGAAATTTTATTTCAATTATTATTTTTTTTTTTATTAAGAAAAACATAAAAACGAATTTTTCAACCACCAATGATGAGAGAAAAGTTCCAAAATATCAAAGTTTTAATCAATTTATTCGATTATTTTAAATTATTACAAGAAATTTCAAATGTAAGATTTTCTTAAAATAAATTTTTCTTAATTTTCTGAATTTTTTTTAAATTTTTTTATTTTGTTTATTTGAATTGAAAATTTAACAGATTTGAAAATATTTTTTACACCTTTTTTTTTATTTTAGGATCCTGTATATTTTCGGAAATTCCATTTGCAAAAATCATCCTCACATTTACCTGATCTCAATGTGAATAATTTATTACGGTTATTTGATGACGTTATAACTCCTTCTGCAACAGCTAAATATTCATTCCAGAAAATATTTTTAATTTTAAAGTTTTGTGTTCCTTCAATTGTTTCGAATTGCCATTGTCCAGTTTCCTTTGTTTCATTTTCTTTTTTCCAACCAAAGACTGCACGTCGATCATTGTCTAAAAAGAACTCGTTGGTGTCTGCATACAAATACGCATTTCCTCTTCTGCTTTTAATGTGAAAATATTTGCCATTTGATATTGGATACAAATAAAGTGCTAAGTCACTATCAGTTGTAGATGCTGAGTAAAGAAATGGGATATCTCTTAAATTATCATGATAATAACCAGCACCAACTGTCCAAATATTTTTGTTAAATTTAACATTTCCAATGACAACTATTTGATTCCATGGAAAAAATTTTAATGATTGTGGAAGTTTCGCTTTTAAATCAATCAAATTTTGGTTATTTTCATAAGATTTGTTGAAATCAACGAAAACACGATAAGCGATTGTTGTTGTTGGTGCTCTGTAAACGTGTTGATTTTTTATCATTTCATCAAACAGCAAACGATAACCAAGAATAATTGTTTCATTATCTGAGAATGAATTCAAGAATTCAAGTAGGATTGCCACATTAGAAATGTTTTTATTATAAAGAGCAGCAATCAGTAAATCTGGATTTAATTTGAATAATTGTTTATATTCTTCAATCTTTTGTGTTAAATTTTTTTCTAAAGATTTAACGTCCGCTTTACATTTAACAACTGATTGAGTGAAGACCATTTCATTATTTTTAACAATATCTGTCAAGTTATTTTTCTCGTTCAATATTTGCTTTAGTTTTCCTTCCAAAGTTTCTACTGCATGGTTTCCTTTTTTAATAAGTTCCGTTAAATTTTTGTTCGTCGAAATTGTTACCGTTAAATTCTCTTTGACAGAAATTAAATTTCCTTGGATCTTACTAACTGATTGATTAAATGTGTCTTCCATTTTACTGATTTGCTGACCCATTTCACTTTTCTCTTGAAGAATTTCAGTCAAATTCATCTCCAATGTTCTTAATTTGTTTTGATAATTTATAGTTGACTGACTTAAATTATTTTTCACATTCAGGAGCTGTTCAGCTAAATTTAGTTTAGAGTTTATCGTCTCTGTTAAGTTCAAGTTAACAGAATTCAAATCAATTTTATTTTTTTCAATAATCCCACTTAAAATATTTCGATCGAGTATTGTTTCGGTGAGATTTGTCTGAAGTGATTCAAAATGATGTTGGTATTGCTTCATCAGAATAATTTTTGTCTTCATTTTTTCAACGGATGCTAAATATTCATCTAATTTTCTACCAACCATTGACTCAACAGTTGTCTTAAGTTTCTCCGTGGCTGATCTAAGATGAAGCTGACATGCAATATTGAGTGAATCATACATTTGTTCATATTCGTAGATAAACCCTTCAATGGAATTTGAATAAATTGTGCAATCCATCCCCAGCTCGTGATTCGCTTCAATTTCCCTCATTAAATTATTAGAAGTTGAATTTGGCTCTATTGTCATCCCGTCAATTCCAGCAAATGAAGCGAGAAAGAGAAGAACAATTTTAAGTTTATTATTCATAATCTTTTTCTTTTGAAGTTTTAAGACTGACTGTTTGAACAGCTCAGTTGAACTGAATATTTGATGGAAAATGTCACAATATTTATACTTATTTAATTGCCCTTGATTACCCTTGATTGCGATTAATCGCACATAACTAAAGACCACAAACAAAAACAAGTTCAGAGGTGGCACAAGAAATTTAAACTTATGAAAATCCATTTTGGAATAAAGAACGATTGGATAGAATTGGGCTCAGAATGTTTTGGTCTTCACATTATTTATGAATTTAACCCATTTTAAAAATTTCAAATATATTTCCTCGCTCTGACACAATCTGAAAGACCAAATAGAGCAGACAAAATAATTTCTTCAAAAATTAGAAACGGGAAAAATTCAATTTTGAAAATTGACTAATTTATGGAAATTTTCTTACGGCCGGCACTGAACCCAGTCCAAATTTAATCAAATAGTCGATGACAGAACATTTTTTCTAAAATATAATTAGAAATAAAAAAATGATAAGACACAAAAGAAACCACATCAATTGTTATTGTCTATATTTAATTTGGACTTTTTCATTGTTTATAGAAAATTATAAAACCAATTTTCTTCTTGTTCTTTTTTTTTATTTCATTAAAATAAATTAAAAGACACGTAAGTAACCACTGAATAATCCACTATATAAAGGTGAATTTTAGTACCAAATTAATTCAGTATTATTGAATCGTTTGATTCGCAAACAGTTCCAGTTTTTTTATTGAGCTGAATCAGTAACTAAAAAATTCATATTTATTTAATTGAAGTTTGTTCTAAAAGTAATAAGTTAATTATTTTTTCTTCAAAGTTCTGATTGAAAGTTAAAAGTTAGACTTCTGTCGTTGACTTTAATTCAATTAAAAGATTCAATTCTTTATTGGAACATAAACAATTTCACTAATTACTGTTACTTTCAAACGAAAATAAATGGTAAAAGCAAAACCATTCAAATGCAAACGGGAAGTGTAATCAAAACCATTCAAATGCAATTGACGATCAACATGAAAGCCTGTCAAATGCGTTGTTTAGACAATTTAAAAGTTAAGTAATGAATTAATTTTGAATTTAATTTTTTTATTTAATAAAATTCTCAAATTTTCTCAACGGGGAATTAATTATAAAAAAGTAAAATAAATTAAATTATAATTTTAAATGAAAATAAATGAAAGTGAGTGAATTGATTTTACATTGTGATTTTTTCAGTATTTATACAAAACAATCCATTAATTCATTTGTAAATTTTTTTTGTATTAAGTATGGGGTTTCTTCTCTTTTTTAGTGCACACTTGAAAGTGAATAAAAAAATTAATGTTTCGGCTTTCATTTTTTGATTTTTTTTTATATAACAGAAATAAGAACAATTATTTCAATAATTATAAAGTAAGAATAAGTTTTAACAAAATAAGCATTAATTACAAATATGCATCTGAAAACTGAATAATCTGTTCACAATATTGTAATAAATATTTATGTAGTTAAAGTAAAGATAACAAAGTTTTTATTATGAACAAAATGAATAAAAATTATAAATAAAAAAAAAAACCACAAATCTTGACCGAGTTAATATGGATAAATTTTTATTCATGTGATTAGTTGCATTCATTCCCACTATTATTCAACGAGGGGTGGTAACATAATTTTAATTGGTTTAAAAAAAAAAAGTTTATATTTTACATTCTAAAAGGGAATAATAATGAAAATTAATCTAAACTGACATTCCCACACACACACATATTCATATAAAGATTACAAAAACCACAACACCATTTTTCTCATTAAAAAAAAAAATGTCCGACACGAAGTTAAAATAATAGGAAGAAGAATTATATTATCATGTTTTTATACAAGTTTTTTCATTCATGAAAATCATAGATAGTTTTTTTGTTGTAATGATATTTAAACTTGTAATAATTGAAATATTGAATTAAAATTAATATTTTGTACAAAAAATTGTCTTTACTGTTAAGAAAATAATATAAAAATTTATATTAACATAATTAATTAATAAACTGAATTTTAATTAATTGTATTTATTTAAATTAATTATAAATAGTAAAAGGAAAATGAACATAATAATAGAAAATTAGTTTACTTCACAATTGAGTTTTTTTTATATATTTGAAAATATGTACATTGGTACATATTTTAAAAATAATTTTCTTCTCATTATTTTTTTGTCTAATTATCAAATTTTCTTTTTTTAATTTATTTTTACTACATAAAAATTGCATACAATAAAATTTAGAAATAATTCTACAATTATTCATTCTTTTAAAATGTTTTATTTCTTTTTTTATTTAGTTTCCACACTGGGCTAATGGCTGTTGATAAAGTACCAATTTTGCTAGCCGATGTGTCTGTGATAAATTGTCAATACACAGGCTGACAGAATACACTTTACGATCACTTCTCTTCAATCACATCGCCACATAGATATGCGTACGTTTTAAAAATTTCTAATAGATAAAATCTCAATATTTATGTCATACAGAATCAGAAATAAGATATCACAGAATCTATGTGAGATATCACTCAATCTATGCGCGTACAGAATTCACCCGCTGTGTTATTATATAATTATTTTAGCGTTAAGATGGCATAGAGAAAATACAATTTGGAGCTTCATTTGTTTTGATTAAAAAAATAATATTAAGGATTGCAGTATTTGAATTATTTTATAATAAAACAGATTTGACTAAATGTCGTTCTGTCGCTCTAATTAGATTTTTGTCAATTTTAATTATGGAAAACATAAAAAAAGTTACAATGTGACGATACTTTAAAATCTGCATCGATTAAATTTTATTTAATATTAATATTGAAAATAACAAAATGTTCATTTATTTATCTACGATTATTCAATAATAATTGATGACTATAAATTGGTAAGACCTTATCATTGTTTATAAAATAAAATCGTTTTTTAATAAATAATAAACGAAGAAAATTTTATTATCACATTCAATAATAAGAGATTATTTCTAATGTAACGACAATTAATCTGTTTTGATGCTGATCTTAAAATATCTGAGACTGCAATAAAATATTTATATGAGTTGAGATAAGTTAAATTGAATAAATGGCAACGTTCATAATATTTATTAAATTAATTTATCACTTTTTTTTTTTTAATTTTAGATTTTTTGACGCAATTGTATCTAATTGTAATGCAATTATTATTTCCTTCAAGTCTCATCTTTTTATTTTCTTTTCTTTTCATTATTATTTCTGTCTTTATTCTTGCCGTTAAAACAATTGGTTTAGATTCTTTTTTTTTTATATAGAAACAATTTAAATTTTATTCTGTACAAATAAATCTTTTTTTTTTTTTGCTTTTCAGCTTTACTTAGCACTTTTTGTTTGTAGTGGATTTAAATTAATATTTTTGATACCAAAAATTTTTCTGACAAAACAAACAAAAACACAAAAAAAAAATGAAAAACAAAAGTTTTGGATGTTGGAATTTCTTCATTTTTTTTTTCATTTTTTTCTAATTCATTTTTTTTTATTTTTCTTTAATAATTTGACTTTGTTGGACGATGACTTTGATCGATTGATTTGTTTTAGAAAATATATAAAACGAATGAACAAAAATTATAAAATATTTCTAATCGATGTTTTCTCTCTTTCTCTACTCTTTTCTCTCTTTCTCTTTCTTTATCATTTTATTTACAGCGAAACGCCAGCGTCGTATGGGACACTTTTCAAGAACTCTACTATTGGGCTATTGGTAGAGAGCAAAAAAAAAATAAAAAATTATGGATTGAAAACTAAAAATAAAATAATAAATCATTTGCATTGATCAAGAGAAAAAAAAATTAAATTAAATTAAATTAAATGAAAAAAAACAAACTATTTGTTGTCTCAGTGTGTGTGTTGATATTTATAAATTATGCTTTATGAAAACAACAAAAAAATAAGAAGAAAACTACAATTAATTACTACACACAAAAAAAGAAACTCATTTTACAAATTATTTTCCGTGTGTTATTCAGTGTTTATTGCCATAGCAATGCACACATGCATCACACACACACTATTATTATTAAAGGGGTGTTAACATAATTTTAATTAATCACCAATAAAAATTAAAATCAACATAAAATAAAACGATATGTTTACTGTGTAAAATCACACTGTTATTAAAAAAAGTAATTTTAATTGTGTTCTATCTCCCTCACACTCATTAAATATTTTATATGGATAATTACAATTATTTTTTAGTTGTTTTTGTTGTAATTACGTTTACTTGTTTTTATTGTGTTTCAATGCTTTGTTGTAATGACGTATTTGTTCGTGTGTGTTTTATATGGACCACATTGGTCATATATGCAATTTTTAATATTTCATAACATGCAATAATATTAAGAATTAAAAATTCATCAGGGTAAAAAAATTATATTTTTAAATTATAGTAAATCAAAATTTTGCGGGAATGGGGGAACAAAAAAATTAGTTTGGATCTACTTCGGAAGCTCTGTGTATTTTTTCTTTCATCTATACATGTATTAGTGACCAGCATGTAGATGAAATTTATGGACAGCGTGTATATGAAATACACACACACTATTATAACGTGTATATGAAATACACACACACACTATTATAAAATAATATTAATAACAAATTTTAAAAATGACAGTCAGTATATATTTTAATGATTTTATATTTATATTCATTTATATTTATATAATATTTTTAAAAATTGTTTTTTTATTATTATTTTTCAGCTGATTACTAAGAGACAACATGAATTTATACATCCCGTGAAGCAGCAAGATTAGATGGATTTACACACACATTTTATTAAGCTACAAGAAGTGTTGAATTTACACACACATTAAATAAATAACAATTTTTAAAAATGTCAGTCAATGTTTTTTCTAAAAAAATACAGACAATAATATTTTTAAAAATTATTATTTATTTAATAAGTGACAAGTGATTATGTTGTTTACATATATGTGTGTGAATTTTTTTAAATTAATTTTTTATCGTTTTGCAGGCTAATGTCGACGCCGATTTTTTTTCAGATACTATAAAACTTGTCTTTTTTAAGGCTAATAAATATTTTTGAAAAAAGATTAAACCGTTTTTAGAAAAACAAATATATAAAATATAATTACAAAAATTAGTCTTTATAAAAGCTAATAAATATTTTAATACACAAATAATTATCATTTACAGAAACAAACAAAATTCAAAACAGCTGACAACAACAAGAAAAATTCGTGAAAGAAAGACTGCACACACATAATATAATATGAAAATTAAATAAAAACATAGAGAGAGAAAGAGAGATAGAATTTTTTTTTTCTCTTTTTTTTTTAATTTAATTATTTATTATGTAACACACGCACACAAGCGCACGCACACACATTATTATTTATTAATAATTTAAATAATGATAAAACACGAAAAATAAAACAAATACAACAACAACAAGAAAAATTCCAAAATAATAATAAAAATACAATTTTTTAAAAACAAAGAGATAGAATTTTTTTCGTTCTCACTTTTTTTTTTAAATTTAATTATTTATTTTGTATTAAAAAATACAAATTTTATTTTCGTTTAACACCAAAAATTTTGTCTGACATTTCAAAAAATTGTCATTCGTTGCTACGATTGTGACGTCACTCGGTAAATTTCTTTGAGCATGTCGGTCCGGATACAAATAAAGAGGGCCTTGTCTAAACTGAAACACACACACACACACATTCATATATAGATTACAAAAACCACAAAACCATTTTTTTCATTCAAAAAAAAAAAAAATTTCAGACACGAAGATAAAATAATAATAAGAAGAATTATATTATCATGTTTTTATAAGAAGTTTTTTCATTCTTGTAAATCATCGATAATTTTTTTGTTGTAATGATATTTAAATTTGTAATAATTGAAATATTAAAATAAAATTAATATTTTGTACAAAAAATTGTCTTTACTGTTAAGAAAATAATATAAAAAAATTTATAGTTTTAACATAATTAATTATTAAACTGAATTTTAATTAATTGTATTTATTTAAATTAATTATAAATAGTAAAAAGGAAAATGAACATAATCATAGAAAATTAGTTTACTTCACAATTGAGTTTTTTTTTATATTTATGAAATTATGGAATAAATTTATGTGACTAATTATGTGACTAATTATGTGACTAATTAAAATAAATAAAAGTTAAAATAAATAAATAAAAAGTTATTTTATATTTATGCTGAAATAAGAATAAATAAGAAGAAGAAAATTTTTTAATGTTTTTATTAAAACAAAAACAAAAATGTATCAACTATAAATGAATGCACGTGATATTTTTTATTGCTTATTTTATATATATTTAAACATGAGAATAAAAAAACACACACACACACACACACACCAAAAACAAATTTTAATTTAAATTTTACTATAAAGAAAAATTGCGTTAATCGTGAATTATTTCAAATATTCAAATTCAAAGAAACGAAAGAATTCTATTAGAACTTAAAAATAAATCAGAATAATGACAAAACTGATTAATTAGAAAATATTTATTTATTTTTTACTTGTAAATAGGTGATAATAACTCAAGGTTATTTTAATTTTTAAGATTACCACGGTTCTCGTGGTCGGCTGTTTCCGTGGTTTGACATTTTTGTGGTTTACCGTTTTTGTGGTTTGCGGTTTTTGTGGTCTGCTGTTTTTGTGGTTTGCGGTTTTTGCGGTTTGTGTCACGATAGTAAAATATTTGAATTGGAGACAATTCATTTATTTTTAATATTTTTGTTGAACGGATTTAATAATTCATAAGTCGATATTCTTACAAATTTTTTTACTTGTAAACATTTAAAGTTAAACATCAAAAGTTGAACGAGAAATTCTTATTTTTAATTGGAAATAAAGTTTCGTTGTAAATTAAAGAAAGAATTTTAACTTTTTAGAGGTATTTTTTTTCACATTCACATTTATAAAATTATGGCCGAAATTCCAAATCAACATTTTGTTTCCGATTATTTTTTTTTAAATCTTTTTCTGGTCGTTATATTTTGTTGGCTATTTTTGCTTTTTTTTTGTGCTTTTTTTTTTATTATTTATCAATAATTTTTTTTCTAATTAGTTTAATTTATTAAATTGGAAATAAAATTATATTTTTTTTTTATAAATAATTTTAAAAAGAAATTTTTTTTCGCATTATTTTTTCCAAATCGATATTCATTAGAACAACAACAAAATCTATCACCAATGCAATTGCAACAACAACAACAACAACAAACACGTGACAACATTAATTCAAATAGATAATTAAATATAAAATGGCCAACTTTAGCCAAAAATAAAACAAAAACAGATTATTTTCATGTAAATTACAAATCGTCTTTTGTTTTTTTTTTAGGCAATTCTATTTTGGATTCATCATACTCATAGTCATCTGTAACGTTTATTTTCACTGATTGATTAAATATGCCTTCCTTATATAAAAAATATAATTTGTCTGATTGTTCCTTCTTTGTTTTCATAATTAAAATTTATATTGATAATGAATTTTTAATTAATATAATTTTATTATTTATCTTAGATACCAATCATAATAAAGTTTTTTTTACATTTCTTAAATTTATTTCAAAAATAAATTTCTGAAGTTTTTTCAGCCCAAGAATAAATATGTCTAATATTACAGTCGACCGCGCACGCGTGCGAAAGAGACAGGTGACAAATACACTCAACTCAATTCTCAGTTTTATTTATTATTTAACGTAAGGTGGACGTTTCCTTTTTTTGTGGGTAAGTATAAATTTAATTATTTTTCGTTCAGAATAAATATATATGGACTGGACATCAATCATCATCATCATCATCATACACGAACAAATAAGTCATTACAAAAAAAGCATTGAAATACAATAAAAACAAGTATACGTCATTACAACAAAAACAATTCAAAAATAATTGTTATTAACCATATAAAATATTTAATGAGTGTGAGGGAGATTGAACACAATTCAAATTACTTTTTTCAATAACAGTGTGATTTTACACAGTAAACATATCGTTTTATTTTATGTTGATTTAAATTTTTATTGGTAATTAATTAAAATTATGTCATCACCCCTTTAATAATAATAGTAGTGTGTATGTATGCATTGCTATGGCAAAGTAAACCCTCAATAACACACGGAAAATAATTTGTCCATATTGAAATATTATAAAAATTTTGTCTAAAAGATGACGTAAATAGATTCTTTTTTTTTGATTTTTTTATTAATTAATTATTTTGATTTTTGATTATTATTATTATCAATGCTTTTATTATTAAAAGAAAAAGAAGAAGAAGAAGAAGAAGAAGAAGAAGAAGAAGAAGAAGAAGAAGAAGAAGAAGAAGAAGAAGAAAAAGACGAAGAAGAAACAAAAACACACACACACACATGAAAAAAAAAAAATTATGTAAATCTGCTCAGTTGTGTAGACAATTTTTGAATTGAACCAAATGCATATAAATAAATGTAATGTTATATCAATAGTGATACCGTTAGAAAGATATTTTCACAAATTTTATGAAAAATAAAACAAATTAAGAAAAATATGGAAATTTCACTTTTTTTTTTGATGATGAAATTTTTTTTTATCAACATTTCTAATTTTTTTTTTTTTTATCATTTTTTTTTTTTTATTTTTTCCACTTTAACCATTTAAAAAACACATAATTTTCAATTTAAAAAATTAATTATTATTTTTTTATAAAAGTACATTTAATTACCAATATTTGCGTACATTTGTTTTTTTCAAAAATTAAAATATAAGCAAAAATTTTTACAAAAATTAAAAGTGTTGTTGGCTGAAAAAAAAAATGACCAAAAATTGAACTTTATTAAAAAATTATGTTTTGTTTTTAAAAAATTTTAAATTTTTTTTTATTTTAATTTTCTCCATAATTTCCATCATCAAATAAAAATAGAAAAACAATGAAAAGAAAAACTTTTTTAAAAAAATCAATTTTTTTTTTGCTATTTTAAATTTTTTAAATTTTTTTTTTATTCTCTGAATTTTTTCTTTATTTATTTATTAATCATCAGGGTGTCAGGGTATTTAGTTAATTCTAATGGTAACATTATTATTTTTCATTAAAAGATTCTATTTTTATTATTTTCCTTCATATTTTTGGAAATTCCATTTGCAATAATCATCCTCACATTTACCTGATCTCAATGTGAATAATTTATTCCAGTTATTGTATGGTGTTATAACTCCTTCTGCAACAGCTAAATATTCATTCCAGTAAATATTTTTAATCTTAAAATTTTGTGTTCCTTCAATTGCTTCGAATTGCCATTGTCCAGTTTCCTTTGTTTCATTTGCTTTCATCCAACCAAAGACTGCACGTCGATCATTGTCCAAAACGAACTCATTTGTCAACAAATACGCATTTCCTGTTCTGCTTTTAATGTGAAAATATTTGCCATTTGATATGGGATACAAATAATGTGCTAAGTCACTATCAGTTGTAGATGCTGAGTAAAGAAATGGGATAACTCTTAAATTATCATGAGAATAACAATAATTACATGTCCAAATATTTTTATTAAATTTAACATTTCCAATGACAACTATTTGATTCCATGGGAAATTTTTTAACGATTGTGGAAGTTTCGCTTTTAAATCAATCAAATTTTGGTTATTTTCATAATTTTTGTTGAAATCAACGAAAACACGATAAGCGATTGTTGTTGTTGGTGCACTGTAAACTTGTTGATTTTTTATCATTTGATCAAACAGCAAACGATAACCAAGAATAATTGTTTCATTATCTGTGAATGAATTCAAGAATTCAATTAGGATTGCCACATTAGAAATATTTTTATTATAAAGAGCAGCAATCAGTAAATCTGGATTTGATTTGAATAATTGTTTATATTCTTCAATCTTTTGTGTTAAATTTTTTTCTAAAGATTTAACGTCCGCTTTACATTTAACAACTGATTGATTGAAGACCATTTCATTAGTTTTAACAATATCTGTCAAGTTATTTTTCTCGTTCAATATTTGGTTTAGTTTTCCTTCCAAACTTTCTACTGCATGGTCTCCTTTTTTAATAAGTTCCGTTAAATTTTTGTTCGTCGAAATTGTTACCGTTAAATTCTCTTTGACAGAATTTAAATTTCCTTGGATCTTACTAACTGATTGATTAAATGTGTTTTCCATATTCATGATTTGCTGACCCATTTCACTTTTCTCATTAAGAATTTCAGTCAAATTCATCTCCAATGTTCTTAATTTGTTTTGATAATTTATGGTTGACTGACTTAAATTATTTTTCACATTCAGGAGCTGTTCAGCTAAATTCAGTTTAGAGTAAATCGTCTCTGTTAAGTTCAAGTTAACAGAATTCAAATCAATTTTATTTTTTTCAATAATCCCACTTAAATTATTTCGATCGAGTATTGTTTCGGTGAGATTTGTCTGAAGTGATTCAAAATGATGTTGGTATTGCTTCATCTGAATAATTTTTGACTTCATTTTTTCAACGGATGCTAAATATTCATCTAATTTTCTAGCAACCATTGTCTCGACAGTTGTCTTAAGTTTCTCCGTGGCTGATCTAAGATGAAGCTGACATGCAATATTGAGTGAATCATACATTTGTTCATATTCGTAGATAAACCCTTCAATGGAATTTGAATAAATTGTGCAATCCATCCCCAGCTCGTGATTCGCTTCAATTTCCCTCATTAAATTATTAGAAGTTGAATTTGGCTCTATTGTCATCCCGTCAATTCCAGCAAATGAAGCGAAGAAGAGAAGAACAATTTTAAGTTTATTATTCATAATCTTATTCTTTTGAAGAACTTTTCACTTTAAATATTTGAAGTTTTAAGATTGACTGTTTGAACAGCACAGTTGGACTGAATAAATGATGGAAAATGTCTCAATATTTATACTTATTTAATTGCCCTTGATTGCGATTAATCGCACATTACTAAAGACCACAAACAAAAACAAGTTCAGAGGTGCCACAAGAAATATTAACTAATGAAAATCCATTTTGGAAAAAGGACGATTGAATGGAATTGGTCACAGAATATTTTGGGCTCCACATTTCTTATGAATTTAACCCATTTTCAAAATTTCAAATAAATTTCCTCGCTCTGAAATAATCTGAAAGACCAAATATAGCAGACAAAATAATTTCTTCAAAAATTAGAAACGGGAAAAATTCAATTTTGAAAATTGACTAATTTATGGAAATTTTCTTACGGCCGGCACTGAACACAGTCCAAATTTAATCAATTAGTCAATGACAGAACATTTTTTCTAATATATAATTAGAAATAAAAAAAAGATAACACACAAAAGAAACCACATCAATTGTTATTGATTTTAATTTTTCCATTGTTTATAGAAAATTATAAAACCAATTTTCTACTTTTTCTTCTTCTTTTCTTTATTTCTAGATAAAATGAAAAGCCACGTAAATAACCACTGAATATTCCACTATATAAAGGTGAATTTTAGTACCAAATTAATTCAGTATTATTGAATCGTTTGAATCGCAAACAGTTCCAATTCTTGTATTGAGCGGAATCAGTAACGTAAAAATTCATATTTATTTAATTGAAGTTTGTTCTAAAAGTAATAAGTTAATTATTTTTTCTTCAAAGTTCTGATTGAAAGTTAAAAGTTAGACTTCTGTCGTTGACTTTAATTCAATTAAAAGATTTAATGCGTTGTTTAGACAACTTAAAAGATAAGTAATGAATTAATTTTGAATTTAATTTTTATATTTAATAAAATTCTTAAATTTTCTCAACGGGGAATTAATTATAAAAAAGTAAAATAAATTAAATAATAATTTTAAATGAATATAACTGAAAGTTAAAACAAATATTATAGGGAATGCGAATATTTTATGTGATCATCAAAAGAAATTTTAAACACTCGGTGCCAAGACCCAAAATTGAAAATAGTTATTTTTACATATGAGATTATATTTACATTCACTCGGTACCTATAATTTAGTTTGGACTGAATTTAATTTTTAAAATACTTTTAGGTGGAGACGCCCGGTATTTATTCATTCAAGTATGGGGTTTCTTCTCTTTTTTAGTGCACACTTGAAAGTGATAAATGAATTCTATTTTGGTTCAAAAACTTTTGTTTTTGTTTTAGTTTTCGTTCTTGTATTGGTTTTCTGTTTCTGTTTTCATTTTTTGATTTTATTTTATATAACAGAAATTAGAACAATTATTTCAATAATTATAAAGTAAGAATAAGTTTTAAAAAAATAAGCATTCATTACAAATATGCATCTGAAAACAGAATAATCTGTTCACAAAATTTAAAAAAAGAGTTAAAAATCCAAATTCGAACTAAAAAGAAAAAAACTTATTTAGCAACTATTCATCACTACATGATATCGGCGCCGATAGTGCCGATAATGCGTTAATTAGTTTTCATGTGTAGATATTTTACGTACTACACTAAAAACTATAATTTTCTTTTTTTTTTTATTATTATTAAAAATTAATTTTGGAATTTGTGTTAGAACAAATAATGCGTGCAAAAAAATAGTATTTGTTATTTTTCTGGACCGTAGATATTATTTCAAACTCGTGTATAAATAGACCGTGTAAAAAGAGAGTTGCGTGTATATGTACATACATATTATTATTACTATATTATGAAAGCGTAAATTGCCATTTACCCTTTTTTTTTATAGAATTTCAAATCTCCCTCCTACATCATGTGCTTGTGAAAAATCTTTTAGCACGGATAAGGATATCCAAAACTTATTTTTATTAACTATAATTTGAAGGTATTATAATTATTATTATCTCTACTGATTTCATAATGAAATTCAAATTATTATCAATAAATTATTAATAATTCTTTTATTTTAGATTATAAAAAAGTCGTTATAAAAACCAGAAGAAGTTTTATTTAACCCTATTAATATAATGGATGATAATTATATTTCCGATAGTGACGTTTTTTTATCTAATTCAGATTCGGACTCATATTCAAGCAACAACAATAAAATGGAGTATGACAAGGACGAAAGTGATATTATCGATGATAAACAAAAACCTTGATATAATTGTTGAAGAAGATAGCAGCAATGCATTTTTGATAAATGATCCATTAAAGAATGATCAGAACCCATCATCTGAAGCATCTTATCAAATATCTGAAATTGGTAAAATGATTAAAAAATAGTTAACCAAAAAATTATATTGCTTTATAATAATCAACGAAATGTCATATTTTTCAGATTGAATTAAAGTTCCTTTTCTGTATTTTTTATGATTACAATTTTTTTCCTTTGCACTATTTGAATAGAAGAATTATTCAATTTATTATTATTGATTATTTAATTTTATTTCAATTTTGATTGAATTTTTGGGATAATCCTCTTTTTTATTTTGTATTTAGCAGTAAGTCGTGATTATTTAGATTATAGTATATTAATTGCACCTGTATCTGTATTATGTACCTATTACCTTTAAAACAGAAATTAATACATTTATAATATTTTAATAATAATAACAATAAACTAAAAAGTAAGTTTTGAAAGAAAATATTGTTTTTAATTTACTTTTTATGAAATTTTCAAATAAATAATTTTTCATGAAAATTTTCATCTAACACACACATGCAGAGTAATTTTTTTGCTTCTAAAGATTGTAGTGTTCCATTACAAATTCTGCAAGTAAAATGTTAAATTTTCACAATTTTTGTTGTTGTTGTTGTTGTTATCAGCTGTATTCTAACCTTGTATTATTCGTTAGTATTTTTTTCTGCGCCTGTAATTGCAATGAATGAAAAGGGGCATATAACTCAGCTTTTTTCTGATTATGACGTTATGCAATATAATTATTTGTCATCTTTGGTAGGTACATTATTATTTTTTATTAAAAAAAAACAGACAATCTTTTTTTTATCAACATTTTTTTTTATATAACAGAAATTAAAACAATTTTTTCAATAATTATTAACTAAAAATACGTTTAAAAAAAAAATAAACATTCATAACGAATTTTCATCTGAAAACAGAATAATCTGTCGTTGTAATAAATATAATCGTAATTTTTATTCAGTCAAAAAACAAAAAAATAACTACAATCATTATCAACACATTTTTGTAATAAATATTAACGTAGTTAAAGTAAAGATAACAAAGTTTTTATTATGAACAAACAATATACAAATATGAAGTCATTAAAAACAATTTATAATTAAAATTAATTCATTATTCTTGATTGTAATTAAAACACTGATTTAATTATTTACATTCTATTTGTATAATAACAATACTTATTTAGTTTTATAAAAAATTAATTATATTTTCCGTACACTTGTACAAATTTCCATATTCAACAACGGATGTTGTTGTTATCTCTAAATACAAACATTTCTCAAACATAAACATAATTTAATTATTTTTATTCCAAGCCCAGACAACAGCGCCATCGTCACATACATAATAGCAAAGCAACGAATAGTAAAACCTAAAAATCATTATGTAACCGATCTTAATAGCTCAACTATTTACATAAATGAGTTGAATACCTTCAGGCAGATGAAATTAGAATGGTTTGTAACTTGGCTTGTAATCCTAGACATATACAATGATTGTTTTTTGGTTGCGTCTTGGTTTGAACTCCCGTAGGTACGCAATTTTCTGTTTTTTTTAAATTATATTTGTTCATTTTATAAATCATTTAATTTATTCATCTTTTTTTTTATAGAAACAGAATATTAAAGTTTATTAAGAAAAAAAAATTGTATAATTTTTTGTATTCAATAAAATAAAAGAAATTGAAAATGAAGAAAATTAAAAATAGAACAAAAAACAAAAAAAAAATTGAAAAGCTTTATTTGTCAATAAGAAAACCAAACTGCTGAATTAAATAATGAATTAACTAATTAATTATTAATAAATAAAAGTAACGTGAAATACAAAATTTAAATATGTTTGATTTTCATTTTTATTCATAATCAATAAATATTACGATGTCAGAATATTTATTCACATTGTGTTGCAGGTAAATATGAGGATGAATTATGTCAAATGGAATTTCCTAGAATATGAAGAACTGTTTCTTTCATGTGTTTGAGGTAGTTTGAAGATGTAAATTTGATCGTGAGTCTGTATCGGCAATTTTAAAGAAAAGTGCAAAATTATACGAATTCAAATAAAAAAAGCACAAAATATAAATTCCTTAAAAATTCTTTTCTAAATATTTCTTCATCCATGAAAATTTCAGTTCCAGTGCAACACTAAAATGGTAATCTTAGTAAATGAAATTAAATTCTTTTTGTGTTTGAATTGAATTTATTGATTTTGGTTGTCTGTGAATTATGAATATTAAATGTAAACTTTCGTCTCAAATCTATATCTCTGTTTCACTCTTTTGTTATTTTTAATAAATTTTGTTGATGACTCAAATATGTTAATTGGAATTCTGCAATCAGAAAAGTTGAAGTAATGAGAAAATTATTAAATAATAATAAAAAAAAACTAAGAAATCTTCATAAGTTCAAAAATAATAAAAAATAAATAATAAAAAATAATTAACTACATAAAAATTATAAATGAAAAACACAAAACAACAAATCTTGACCGAGTTAATATGGACAAATTGTTTTCCGTGTGATTAGGTGCATACATCCACACTATTATTAAAAGAGGGGTGGTAACATAATTTTAATCGGTTGTAAAAAAAAAGTTGATATTTTATAATTTAGATATGTTTCTTCAACATACATATTATTATTACTATATTATGATAATAAGCGCCGATACCGGCCAGTTACAGGTTTTTTGGTGACCACTTATTTTCACCCGCTCGTTATTTACTAGCCGCTTTTTATGTCTTTTTACGTTTTTCGAAAATTCAACGCAAAAAAAATGTTACAAATTTCCTTTAAAACGCTACAAATACAGTGCATATCGGATTTACGTGTTAATTTTTTTTGGCGGCTGATAATATTCAAAAAATTTCAATAAAAATATTTTATCTTAATAAATATTTATAAAATATTTGAGGAAAAATAAATGGATTTTCTTAATTTAATTTTTTTTTGCCAGGTATTTAGATTTCATAGGTTTGTGTTAAATAAAAGAAAACATGTGTGAGCAGAGTTGATTTACCCATCCCAGCCTCAGCAACAATAACGACCAGTTTTTCTCTAATATCTGTAGTAATTTTTGGTTTTGTGAATTGAGGAATATTTTTATCTATAAAATCCCTCAACTTTGATAAATTACCACCATAAGAATGTTTCCATGTGAGCTTTTCATCGTACTTTTGGAGCAAATGAATATTTTTTCGTTTGTAATTATATACATTGCTCTTCAAAATAACCGTCATTGCTGTCAGAAATTAAAATTATATCTTGTTGATGATTCGGTTCGACATAACTTACTCCTGGAAGTTCAAAGTTTGTAGTTATCGTTTTCTCAAAGTTTTGTTTATTTAAATCATCAAACTTGTTAAAATCTAAGAGACTTTCATTTTCATTGTTTCTAAAGTTTAAAGGATTGTTTTTGTAAGTATTAAATATATAAATCTTGTTTATTTAAATTACGATATTGACTTTCATCAATAATAAAGAACTTTTCATCTTTTTTCTTGAAAGCCGGGTCAATATTCACACAATGGTTGAGTGTTCTCATAATATAATAATGTTCAATTTCACCCAAATTAGAAAGTTCAGCCCCAATTTTTAATTTTCGTTTGTGAATAAAGTTTAATAAAATATTTCCATCGATAGCATTATATAATTTATCGTTCAGTAGTTTATCCAAATTTATGCGGTGCCCTTGAAATGACACAATTCCTTCAGAAGGAATTTTTTTCTGTGACTCAGGAGTTAGATCAGTTAAATTTAGATTTATATCCTCATATTTATTGTATTCTTCAATGAAGCTTTTTCCAGTGAATCAATGATAATAATTTTCGTATTAGAATTTTTATTTAAAATTGTTTTTAAATTCTGGATCAGTTTTAATAAGTTATCGTTATCGTTATCACTTCTTGCATTATCATTGGTAATAATTAAGAATTTACTTGCGGGTGAACCAAGTGCTCGCAATAACTGATCTTCTACACGTAAAATAGTACTCAAACATAGAAAAATGTAACTATCCTTTGTTTTATAATCGGCTAACTCTTTTATAATTTGATAAATCTTTATAGAACATAATTCAGTGTGTTCAGACAAAATATTTAGTATTTGGTTGTTGGATTCTGAATTTAAAAAGTCATTAAAGCACATCTGTAGATTATTTATTGCATTTTGATTAAAAAAATTCATCAATTTTCGCAAGATAGTCGAACGTAAGTCCAATAAACATTAATTTATCAAGTTCACATTTAGCTTCTTCAAAAAACTTTTTTCCATGTTCGAAAGTAAGAAAACTTCCTTCTTTTTTTTTTCATCCAGTCATATGCTGGATGACTTTGAAACTTCTTTACTATAAAGTCATTACTTAGATTTACGTCTGCCAATATTTCTGTCGCAATAATTTTACCCATTTCAACCTCATTTGGTTGATTAACGGCAAACACTAACTTATTTAAGAATCCTTTTATATCCTCATCAGTTACACAATCATTAGGTAAAGATTCTTTAACTTTTGTATTATGTTCGCCATCATAACACGTATGAAATTTTGTTATTTTAAATTTGAATTCATCTTTTCTAACTACAATTCCTGCATTTTTAAATGGTGCTTTCAGGTTACTCCTAACTATTGTTAGTTCAGCTGGTAATGTACAGTTGTCATCAAAAAATGCAGAACTTAAAAAGTAGATATCATTTTCACTATCTTCTTTCGAAATCAATAAATATCCGGCTAATTCGTTGATGTTCTCTTTAATACTTTTATTTGTTCTTGATAATTGAACAATATTGTTCTGAGCTAATTTTACTAAATTGGTGAATTCTGTTACAAAATGATCAGCATCTTTAATCTCAGGATTATCATTTAGTTCAAAAACCTTTCCGAAGCTTCTGGATGTTGGCATTTTCTTGTTTTTTAATTCATCCAAGTCAAATTTTCCTTTTCTCTTTAAATATGCAAAGACATTATTTCTAAGTAGTATTAATTCTTTTGTTTTATTATTGTCAGATAAATCCAGAAAGCTATCGCAGAATGTAGAGTAACATACTTTTGCATTCTCAGTAATTTTGAATACATCTTTGGCTAAAATACCATGGTAAGTTCTAAGAAGCTTGTCCTTTAAGTCCAATTTGTTTAATGATATAATTTTTTTAGCTAATCTGCATGATTCTGATGTATTTTTAAATATTGATTCAATTTCCAATTTAATGGAAAAATTATTTTTGAATTTCAAGAGTTGAGCCTTCTTTACATGACATTTCATGTTTAAAATTTCATCCAAATCTCCTATTTGTTCAAAGTTTTCTTTTATATCCATATGAAGACCAATACTCGTACAAATAATAAAGTCCATTATTTCTGTATTTTCGCGGTTTAATTCTGCATGTTTTATTATTTTACGATAAGAAATAAAATATTTCTGTAAGCTAAATTCACCATCTGTTTCAGTTAATTAATTTAAAGAAATTGTTTTGTTATCATCTTGTTTATGTTTGATTTGAACTAGACGAATTATTGATCCAACTCCATTTTTATTTTCATATTCAAAGAATAAATCATCAAATTGTTGACCTGAATCAAATTCTGTAGCCATACGATAACGCAGATTTTGTTTGAGTCCTCTAATCATAAAAAGCATCAGTAATTCCAACTGGTAAATGTTTCCATGCAAAGTTGTCTAAAAAACTCAGTTTATATTTTTTTTCCGAAATCTTCTCCATATTGTCCACATTTAATTTGTGTTTCTTTATTTTTTCATCTGAAATTTTTAATTCTTTCGAATCCATTTTTATTTACTGTTGTGCTATCGCTTCTATTTACTCGAGCTTTGATGCTGTAAAATAAAAAAGGAGTTTAAAATAATGTAAAAAAATATGTATTATTAACTCTAAATTTATATAATAAATAGATTTTGTGTTCTGTTTTGAGAAATTCATCTTAATTGAAATTTAATAAAAACCAAAACAAAAAATGATTTAACTAAACCGAAGATTATTTTTTCTATTCTTATCACTGAAGACTTTCCTAAGGTGTTATCCATAAATAATTTCTAATTCAATGTTACATAACGAGTAAATTTCTTGTTTCTAAGCTACTTTTGCACAAATCAAAATAACTTACCGATACTTAGAAAAAGGAATTCTAGTGTTCCAATATCCATTCAATATTAGCACTATTGGCCCCACTATAGTCTAGGAGTTTGTTAAGTTTTCACTCACAAATAAATATTTTTGATCATTTCTGAAATAAAACGAAACAAATTTATTGTATTGCATTTATCAAAAATTCTTATTGTTTTAAGAAGTTTCTCTAACAGATTCTTGGATGAACTCTCGCCAAATAAATATGGTTAGCTTATTATACGGAATGAATTAGGGAAATATTAATATTAGATTAGGAAATTGTAATTAAATAATAGTTGAATAATTTTCAATATAATTAAATTAATATAAATATTTACCGAGGTCGATATTTTCATATACAGTGGTGGTCATGAAAATAGCGCAATCATACTCCTTACATTTTTATTATTTCGATTTTGAAAAATCTGTTTGTAATTGAAAATACAATACACAAAAAATTATTCAATTCTAATAAATTTTCCTTTTTTCAATTTTAATTTTTAATCAATCCGATTTGAATTTTATTGATTTGAAAAATAAAAAAAAATAATTAAAATTAGTAGAGAATTTTACGGGATATGGAAGTTCCGTGTTCAAATCTCAGTTGTAACGGTTGTTAAAAGAAACCTATTACCAATAAAACTTCACGTTTATTCCCGATTATAAAATTATGTAATTTTCTTTTCTCTAAATTATTAAAATTAATAAACTGAGAAATTTATTTACAGTAAAGGATAACTTTAACCATACCAAGGGAAATAGAATTAAATTATTTAAAACAATAAATTTGAATTGGGAAAATTATAAAGATCGAAACTACTCAAAGTATTTATTAATGTTTTGGAAACTTAAATTATTATTTAACTTAATGTACCAACTAAAAAATCATTATTAAATTAATTTTGTTCTCTCATAGAAGTTCTAGTAACGCGTCTTTAAGCCAAAACTAAGTCTTCGAATTTCACTTGTTACAGATACAAATTTTCTGTAGTCACTTTTTTTCTAAACTTCGGTTTTTAATAAATTTTCTAGTGGTACACTTCAAGGTTCACACACACACACAATAAAATATTTCTCACGATTAGGAAAAGTATTAAATATTTGAAAAAAACTGAATTAATGTAAGTAACTGATGTAACTAAATTTCTTTTATGAATTAATAAAAGTTTGAAGTTATCTAACTAATATTTTCATGAAATTTCATTAAACCAGACTTAATTTATTTATTTATTTATACATGGAACAAAAACTGCATTTCTTCTACAACCTTGTCCACCTTTTTTTTGTTAATTTTTAATACAATTCATTAACTTAACCTAACTTAATTATAAACTTTAACAATAAACTTAACACAAAATCAACAATTAATAATGAAATAATAATTTTTACATACTTGATAGATAAAAAGTTTTTTTTATCAGTTTCTGATTGTAATATTTGAAAAGGTGAGGACAACAGATACCAGAAGTTAATTTATTTGAATTAATATTGTATATTGTATATTATTATTCAATTTATATTTTAAATAACGAGTATTGACATAAAATTAACTAAAATTAATAAACTAATGCATAAAGAAAGAATAACCTAGGGAAATAGTATAAAATATTTTAAAACAATAAATTTCAATTCTATCGGAAAAATTACCAATGTCGTCCACAAAGTTATTTAAATGTTTTCCACTATGAAAACTATTTTTATTTAGCATTCCACGAGAACTAAAAAAATCACAAAAGTTAATTTTTCATTTTAACTGCGCCCATTTTTATTTACAAATTATAATGAATAAAGAATTAATTTTTACATCACAACAATTGCACTGAATGTTAAGGAAATTATTAAATATTTATAAATTTTTCTTCTTTTGGAACTGACTTAATCAAACCAAATGATGAAATTACAATTTATTTTAGGCGTTACTAAAAGATTATTTGTATTTAGAATAGTTTATCTAACTAATACTAGCATAAATTCCCACAAAAGAATGCATCAAACTTACCCCCACCCCACCCCTTTTAGATAAAATGAAATTTCATTAAAAAAAATTGTTGAACTGAAGTAACTGAAGAACAAGAAATTTTTAATTCATTTAAAATTAATAATTCTTTAATTAATTAATTCACATTCCAGAAACATAATTTTTTCTAGATTTTTATATTTTTTTTTTGTTCCTTTTTTCACAAATCAAAATTAATTTAAAATTCCAATTGATTCCTAATAATTTCTGATTGTCTTCTTTTAAATTCTACAGTTCTATAAAAGTTCTATAAATGGTGGTACGGTAAGAAAGATATTTTCTCAAATTTTGAGAAAAAATTTACAAATTAAGAAAATTATGGAAATTATGGAAATTTTAAATATTTCTTCAATGATGAAACTTTTTTTTATCAACATTTTTCTTTTTTTTTTTCTTCTTTTTTTTTCTTCCCCTTTCTTCATTTAAAACACGTCCACTTCTTTTAAAAGTAAATTATTATTTATTTATGAAAGTTCATTCAATTACAAATATTTATGAAAATTTGATTTTTGGAAAAAATAAATAAGCAAAATTTTAAACTAAAAGTAAAATTGTTGTTGGCTGAGAAAAAAATGACCAAAAATTGATTTTTATTCAAAAATATTGACTTTTTTTTATAAATTTTTTATGAATTTTTTTTTTTAATTTTCTCTATAATTTCCATCATCAAATAAAAATAGAAAATCAATGGAAAGAAAATTATTTTAAAAAAACGAATTTTTTTTTGCTATTTTAAATTTTTTTTGGAAATTTTTGAAAAACATTTTTTTTTTAATTTTTTTTTATTCTCTGATTTTTTTTTATTTATTTATAATCTTGTCACGTATTGAGTTAATTCTAATGGTAACATTATTATTTTTCATTAAAAGATTCTTTTTTATTATTTTCCTTCATATTTTTGGAAATTCCATTTGCAATAATCATCCTCACATTTACCTGATCTTAATGTGAATAATTTATTACGATTATTTGATGACGTTATAACTCCTTCTGCAACAGCTAAATATTCATTCCAGAAAATATTTTTAATTTTAAAATTTTGTGTTCCTTCAATTGCTTCGAATTGCCATTGTCCAGTTTCCTTTGTTTCATTTTCTTTTTTCCAACCAAAGACTGCACGTCGATCATTGTCCAAAACGAACTCATTGGTGTCTGCATACAAATACACATTTCCTCTTCTGCTTTTAATGTGAAAATATTTACCATTTGATATTGGATACAAATAATGTGCTAAGCCATTATCAGTTGTAGATGGTGGGTAAAGAACTGGAATATTTCTTAAATTATCATGAGAAAAATAACAACATGTCCAAATATTTGTGTTAAATTTAACAGTTCCAATGACAACTATTTGATTCCATGGGAAATGTTTTAACGATTGTGGAAGTTTTGCTTTTAAATCAATCAAATTTTGGTTATTTTCATAATTTTTGTTGAAATCAACGAAAACACGATAAGCGATTGTTGTTGTTGGTGCACTGTAAACGTGATGATTTTTTATCATTTGATCAAATAGCAAACGATAACCAAGAATAATTGTTTCATTATCTGTGAATGAATTCAAGAATTCAATTAGAATTGCCACATTAGAAATGTTTTTATTATAAATAGCAGCAATTAGTAAATCTAGATTTTTGCTTGTATTTAAAAATAATTGTTTGTGTTCTTCAATCTTTTGTGTTAAATTTTTTTCTAAAGATTTTACGTCCGCTTTACATTTAACAACTGATTGATTGAAGACCATTTCATTATTTTTAACAATATCTGTCAAGTTATTTTTCTCGTTCAATATTTGGTTTAGTTTTCCCTCCAAAGTTTCTACTGCATGGTCTCTTAATAAAATTCTTAAATTTTCTCAACAATTAATTCTAAAAAAGTAAAATAAATTAAATAATAACTTTAAATGAATATAAATGAAAGTTAAAACAAATATTATAGGGAAGGCGGATATTTTATGTGATCATCAAAAGAAATTTTAAACACTCGGTGCCATGACCCAAAATTGAAAATAGTTATTTTTTACATATTAGATTATATTTACATTCACTCGGTACCTATAATTTAGTTTGGACTGAATTTAATTTTTAAAATACTTTTAGGTGGAGACGCCCGTTATTTATTCATATTAAAAAAAATATGAAAAAGATAAATTAGTAGAACTAATAATTAACCAAAACGATATTTTTAATAATACCTCAACCATTAAAGTTGGAGATATTAAAGAAAATAGTAGAGGAATCAATGCATTGATCGAAGTTGATAGGGAATCATATGATCGTATCTTAGAAATAGGAAAGCTAAATATCGGATGGGAACGTTGTCCAGTTTATCGACACATCAATATAACGAGGTGTTTTAAGTGCCAAGAATTCCACCATATATCAAAATATTGTGAAAAAAGAGAAATGTGTGGAAATTGTGCTTCCGAAGAGCACAAAACAAAAGATTGTACATCTGATTTCCAAAAATGTATAAACTGTATTGCAGCTTGTAATAGTATGAAGTTAAAACTGGATATAAATCACAGTGCATGGTATAGTAAATGTCCTGTACTAATACAAAAGCAAGAAATTGAATGTAAAAAATTTTCATTTACTGATGAGCCATTAAATTCATATAAAAATAAATATTGTCACCAAATACTGTATACAAATTGCCAAAGTATGTTTACAAATTTTGAAGAGATAGAAATTATATGCAGGGATGTAAAACCATTTTTGTTTTTTTTAACAGAGACTAGAATAACAAATGAAATGGATGATGCAGAGTTTTTTGTAAAAGATTATAAATTAATAAGATGTGATTCATATAATAGACATACGGGTGGTGTAGCCATATTTATAAAAAAACATATTAATTTCAACATCATATGTAACAAACAAATAGAAAAGGTTTGGTTACTAGCAATTAGAATAACAAAAGGCTTTCAAAATGGTATTTACGCGGTATTATATAAGTCTCCTCAAGAAAGAAATTGTTCGTTTCTAAATATTTTTGAAGATTTTTTGGACGATATAATGATTGATGAAAAAAAAACAATAATTTTTGGAGATTTTAATATTGATATGAGTTGTGAAAATTTTTATAGTAAAAAACTATCGGAAATTGTATCAAATAATAGATGCTACCAATTAGTGAATGAATATACAAGATCAACGAATTACAGCAACACCACCATTGATTTATTGATATCCAATGACAAATACATCAACTGTAAAATAAATGACGAATTAAAAATAAGTGACCATGATTTAATATCAGCTAGTTTAAATTACAAATCAAAGGAAAGAAAGATAAAACATAATTTTACTAAAGTTAAATCTTATAAAAATTATTCTTGTGAAAAATTGGTCTGCATCCTAAAGAAAATACCTTGGCCAAACTTTAAAAATTTAAGTCTTAACCAAAAATCGGATCATATAATTGATAATTTGAACAATAGCGTAAAAGAATTAATCACATATAAAATAAAGAAAGATGATAACCAGCTGAATTGGTTTAATAAACAGTTAAGAATTAAAAAATTAAAGAGAGATCAATCATATAAAATTTTCTCAGGTAATAAAACAAATACAAATTGGAATACATATAAAATCAATAGAAATATATATAAACAGTCCTTACGTAAACAAAAATGTGAATATATACAAGAACAAATTTATACCAATAAAAACAATCCTAAATTACTCTGGCAAATAATTAAAAAACTGTATACCACAAAAAATAAGAAAATTGAGTATATTAAAATTAATAATGAAAAAATAGATAATGAAGATATAATGGTTAATCGGTTAAATGAATTTTTTATTGAAAGCATTAACGAGATTAATAAAAATATACCATTACCAAATCACACTATACATTTTACGAGTGAACAATGTAAATGTAGAATGAAGTTTGAGGAAATAGAAAAGAATCAATTGAAAAAAATAATTAATGAAATGAATAATAAAGGAGGTATAGATGAAATAAATGGAAAAATACTTAAAGATGCTGCGGAAGCAGAGGAGTTTCTGCAAATATTCACGGAATTAATAAATGAATCATTGTTCAACGGAGAAGTTCCAAGAAAATGGAAAACATCAGTTGTAGTACCAATCCAAAAAATTAAGAATGCAGTCAACATGAATGATTTCCGTCCAATCAACATGATGGCATCGTACGAAAAAGTGTTGGAATATATAGTAAAAATGCAATTACAATCTTTTTTAAACATCAATAAGATAATAATTAATGAACAATCGGGATTTAGAGAAAATCACTCCCGTGAATCGGCATTAAATCTTATAATTTCTAAATGGAAGCAACAAATCCAGAGTAATAAAATAATAGTAATGGTATTTTTGGATTTTAAAAGAGCATTCGAGACAATTGATCGTGAGATATTGATCAAGAAATTAGAAAACTATGGAATAAGAGGAAAAGAACTTAGATGGTTCCAAAGTTACTTATCTGATCGATCACAAAGAACAAAAATCAATGATATAGTATCGAATGAGATGACTAATTCGTTGGGTGTTCCACAAGGTACAATTCTTGGACCAATTTTATTTATTCTTTATATTAATGATATTATCACCACAATAAAGGATGCAGATATTAATCTTTTTGCTGATGACACGCTAATCTCGGTTGCTTCAGATACAATTGAAGAAGCAATTGAAATAATATTGATAAAACAAAATATATGGTTCTGACTTTAAAAAAACAAATAAATTGTGATATAAATCCAGTGATGGTGGACTTAATAGAAATAGAGAGAGTTAAAATGTTTAAATATCTTGGTGTAGTGTTAGATGACAATCTAAATTATAATGAAAATTTAAAATATATGATCAAAAAGTTAATGAAAAAACTTGGTTTATTTAAGAGAATCAAAAATAAACTAACTAAATATAGTAGAGTGATGTATTATAAATCACTAGTATCGCCTCACTTTGATTTTTGTTCTTCTATTCTTTTCAGTTTTAATAAAACACAAATTGAGAAATTACAAAAAATTCAGAACAAATTCATGAGATGTATCTTAGATGTACGAAGAGAAACACCAATTAGATCCATGCTAGATGCTTTAAAATGGCAATCGGTTGATGAAAGAATAAAATTCAACACCCTAAAACTAATTTTTAAAATAGAAAATAATTTGTTGCCTTTGTACTTAAAAAATAAATTAGTTTTAACCTCACAAACACATAAGCATTACACAAGAAATTCAAATCAATATTTGCTACCTATCTTTAAAAAAAAATTTTGCCAAAACTCATTATTCTATAATGGTTTAAAATTATATAATGAATTTTGTAAAAAAAAATGGTTCATCATTTAAAAATATAAAGGAATTTAGTAAGCAATGTGTAATTTTTGTAAGAAATTATTGAAAAATGAAATGTATACTGCTAAAAAAATGTCAATTATTTGATAAATAAACATATATTATTATTATTATTATTATTATTACAAGATAGAGTGAGTGAATTGATTTTAAATTGGGATTTTTTCAGTATTTATACAAAACAATCCATTAATTTATTTGTAAATTTTTTTTGTATTAAGTATGGGGTTTCTTCTCTTTTTTTAGTGCACACTTGAAAGTGATTAAAAAAATGAATTCTATTTTGATTCAAAAACTTTTGTTTTTGTTTTAGTTTTCGTTCTTGTTTTGGTTTTTTGTTTCTGTTTTAATTTTTTTTTTTTTTATATAACAGAAATTAGAACAATTATTTCAATAATTATAAAGTAAGAATAAGTTTTAAAAAAATAAGCATTCATTTCAAATTTGCATCTGAATACAGAATAATCTGTCTTTGTAATAAATATAATCGTAATTTGTTAATGGGCAATCAGTCAAAAAACATAAAAATAACAACACATTTTTGTAATAAATATTTATGTAGTTAAATCAACACTGAAATCGCAATATAGTTAACTATCTAACGTACCTTTGATAGTTAACTTGTTATGATTTTTTTCTATCCGCCTCGCGTCTAAATGTATCGCTCTTTCTCACCTCTCCGTTAGTTCAACTAACGAAAAATGGTTAGGTAGTGAATTTTTGTTAGTTGAACTAACGTTCGAAAATTTTCGCACTTTAACTAGAAATTTCAGTTCAGTGATTTTGTAGAAAAAAATGGCTCTGAAAGTCAAGTGGTAGGTAGTTTAACTATGAAAATGATCAAAAAAGCAACAAAAATAATAAAACCAAGACCCGCCAAAAATTAATAATATATAATTATTCTAATTTTATTAAAAAAAAAATATAAAATTGTGATTTTAATTTTTAAGTCATTTATAAAATAACATTTATATGATAACAAAGTTTTTATTATGAACAAAACTGCATAAAAATTATAAATGAAAAACACAAAACAACAAATCTTGACCGAGTTTATATGGACAAATTCTTTTTCCGTGTGATAAGGTGTTTATTCCATGCATACACACTATTATTAAACGAGAGGTGGTAACATAATTTTAATTGGTTTAAAAAAAAAGTAGATATTTTATAATGTAAAGATGTTTCTTGTATGAATTAGTATAGGGGAAAAAAAATTAAAATTCAGTTTTGTTATCACCCAACTCTCTTCTTACACGGTAGATACGTTCCACAGAAAACCGTGTAAAAATAAACCGTGTAAAAAAATACATGCTGCATATGGTAAAATTATGGATATGTTCCTTAACTTTAAAAAACCGTGTAAGATGGAAAAAGCTTTATGTTGTTTTAAAAACCGTGTAAAAAAAAAGCAATAATTTAAACTCATATTATACAAATAGAAAATATAATTCTAGCATATTTTCATTACCAAAAGATAAACTTACTAGCACACACAAAGTTAAAAAAAAAGTTTAAAATCCAAATTCGAACTAAAAAGAAAAAACTTATTTATCAACTATTCATCACTACATGATATCGGCGCCGATAGTGCCGATAGTGCGTTAATTAGTTTTCATGTGTAGATATTTTACGTACTACACCGTAAAAACTATAATTTTTTTGTCTTTTTTATTATTATAAAATTATTTTGGAATTCGTGTTAGAACAAATAATGCGTGCAAAAAAATAGTATTTGTTATTTTTCTGGACCGTATTATTTCAAATTCGTGTATAAAAAGACCGTGTAAAAAGAGAGTTGAGTGTATATGTACATACATATTATTATTACTATATTATGAAAGAGTAAATTACGATTTGCCCTTTTGTTTTATAGAATTTCAAATCTCCCTCCTAGATCATGTGCTTGCGAAAGATCTTTTAGCACGCATAAGAATATCCATTCAATAAAAGAAATATAGATTGACGAATGAACGGCGACGGAAAACTTATTTTTATTAACTATAATTTGAAGGTATTATAATTATTATTATCTCTACTGATGTCATAAGGAAATATAAATTATTATCTGTTATTATATAACATCCAATAAATATGTTTAAATTATTAATAATTTTTTTATTTTAGATTATAAAAAAGTCGTTACAAAAACCAGAAGAAGTTTTATTGAAACCTATTAATATAATGGATGATAATTATATTTCCGATACTGACGTTTTTTTATCTAATTCAGATTCGGACTCATATTCAAGCAACAAAAATAAAATGGAGTATGATGAGGACGAACGTGATATTATCGATGATAAACAAAAACCAATGATATAATTGTTGAAGAAGATAGCAGCAATGTATTTTTGATAAATGATCCATTAAAGAATGATCAGAACACATCATCTGAAGCATCTTATCAAATATCTGAAATTGATAAAATGTTTAAAAAATAGTTAACCAAAAAATTAAATTGCTTTATAATAATCAACGAAATGTCATATTTTTCAGATTGAATTAAAATTCCTTTTCTGTATTTTTTATGATTCATATTTTATTCCTTTGTACTATTTGAATAGAAGAATTATTCAATATATTATTATTGATTATTTAATTTTATTTCAATTTTGATTGAATTTTTGGGATAATCCTCTTTTTTATTTTGTATTTAGCAGTAAGTCGTGATTATTTAGATTATAATATATTAATTGCACCTGTATCTGTATTATGTACCTATTACCTTTAAGACAGTAATTAATACATTTATAATATTTTTATAATAATAACAATAAACTAAAACGTAAGTTTTGAAAGAAAATATTGTTTTTAATTTACTTTATGTGAAATTTTCAAAAAAATTATTTTTCAGGAAAATTTTTTTGCTTCTAAAGATTGTAGTGTTCCATTACAAATTCTGCAAGTAAAATGTTAAATTTTCACAATTTTTCTTGTTGTTGTTGTTGTTATCAGCTGTATATTATTCTTTAGTATTTTTTGTGCGCCTGTAATTGCAATGAATGAAAAGGGCATATAACTCAGCTTTTTCTGATTATGACGTTATGCAATATAATTATTTGGCATCTTTGGTAGGTACATTATTTTTTTTTTTTTTAAAAAAACAGACAATCTTTTTTTTATCAACTTTTATTTGTTTTTTATATAACAGAAATTAACACAATTTTTTCAATAATTATAAACTAAGAATAAGTTTTAAAAAAAAATAAGCATTCATTACAAATTTTCATTTGAAAATATAATTATCTGTCTTTGTAATAAATACAATCGTAATTTGTTAATGGCCAATCAGTCAAAAAACAAAAAATAACTACAATCATCATCAATACATTTAATAAATCAATACATTGTAATAAATATTTATGTAGTTAAAGTAAAGATAACAAAGTTTTTATTATGAACAAACAATATACAAATATGAAATCATTAAAAACAATTTATAATTAAAATTAAATAATTATTCTTGATTGTAATTAAAACACTGATTTAATTATTTACATTCTATTTGTATAATAACAATTCGTATTTAGTTTTATGAAAAATTAATTATATTTTTCGTACACTTGTACAAATTTCCATATTCAACAACGGATGTTGTTTTTATCTCTAAACACAAACATTTCTCAAATGTAAACATAATATAATTATTTTTATTCCAAGCCTAGACAACAGCGCCATCATCCCATACATAATAGCAAAGCAACGAATAGTTAAACATAAAAATCATTGTGTAACAAATCTTAATGGCTCAACTATTTACATAAATGCGTGGCATACCTTCAGGCAGATGAAATTAACATGGTTTGTAACTTGGCTTGAAATCCTTGTTCAGTACCAAACAGATTTTTAGAATTTTAAACGCCGCATTATAAACCCGGCATAATATTTAAAAGTAATTCATTAACCTTAGTATTATTTATTTATTTATTTATTTATTATATTTAAGGTACAAAAACAGAACAAATTTCCAAAATAATGTACACCATTTTAATAACAATATATAATAATAGGAATACGTGAATAATGTTAAAAAAACTAGAAAATAAAGAATTAAAATTAAACTTAAACTTAAACTTAAAGTAAAATTATAGTAAAATTATAAAACAAAGAGAAAATAAAAATAAAATAAAAAATTGAGACTAAATGAAAAAAAACTTAACCTAAGGCAACAAAAAGAAGAAATATATATGAACTAACAAAAATGATACAAAAACATAGGTGAACTAGAAAAACAAATATGTAATTATAATTTTAAACTTAAAAAGATAATACATAAAATTATGATTATAATCAAACAAAAACAATAACAGAAATAATAAAAGAAAAACAAACATCAGATTAATTTATTCCAATTTAACATTCATAAAACTAAGAAATTCTTGGAATTTAATAAATATTAATTCATCATTATTTATGTATTGATTAAACATTGTAAAAAGGCGATTCATCGGAGAATGAAGTCCAACATTGGTCCTTGAACAAATCAAATTAAAGTATCTGGATGGATTAACAACTCTAGACATATTAGTACGTTCAGATTTATAAATAGTAAAATAATGTTGGAATGAAGATACATCAATATTATTATTAAAGCACTTATGAAGAAAAACTAAATCGCTAAGATTACGTCTAAACTTCAACGTTTTATAATTCACAATATTAATAGAATCAGTATAGCTATATTTTAACATTTGAGTTAAATAGTTCATATTATTCACTCTGATACTATTGGGGAGAAGTCCACGTAAATACATAACACGAAAGAATATTTTTTGGATCTTTTCGATTTTATTACTATCAATTAAATACTCTGGATTCCATATTTGAATACCATATTCCAAGTTACTTCTAACAAGTGAATTATATAATAGTAACATAGTCTTTAAATATTTAAATTTTTTCCCGATTCTTAGAATAAATCCCAACATACCGAAAGCTTTGAAAGTAATATTATTAATGTGCTTCTTAAAAGATAAATCTGAAGAGAAAGTGATTCCTAAATCACTATATTCAAAGATCCTTTTTAATTTATAATTGTTTAAATGATATGGAGCACTACCAATAATACTACTTTTACTATTTTTAGTGAAAGATAAATAAACACATTTATCTAAATTAAGAATTAATTTATTCAAACTACAAAACTCACATAACTTATCAAGATCGGATTGCATGTTCATTACATCACTACTTTCTTTAATAATTTTCCAAATTTTTAGATCATCTGCATATAATGCAACTTTACAAAAATTCAATCTATTAATAATATCATTAATAAAAATAGTGAAAAGGATGGGTCCAATATGGCTACCCTGAGGAACACCAGAAGTTGCTATTATTCTTCTAGAAACTGTACCATTTATATTAACATACAGATTTCTATTATTGATAAAACATATAATCCATCTTAACAGTGATCCATGAATGCCATTTTCTAATAATTTTTTTCTTAAAATTATTAAAGATACTTTATCAAAGGCTTTTGAAAAATCAGTAAAAACGACATCAACCTGTAGTTTGTTGTCAATCGCTTCATGCAATGATTGTGAATAAGCTAATAAGTTAGTAGTAATAGAACGCTTTCTAATAAAACCGTGTTGCTCTTTAATAATAACAGGTGTAATAAAATTTATTAATTGATCTGAAACAATATGTTCAAACACTTTCGCGATACAAGAATATTTAGTAATACCTCTATAATTGTTAATATCATCCAATGCACCTTTCTTATGAACCGGAACAATAAATGCCGATTTCCATATTTCAGGAAAAATACCTTGATTAAGAGACATATCAAAAATGATAGATAGCGGAAGCGCAAGGAGAGAAGCGCATTTTTTAAAAAATAGCGGTGGAATACCATCCGGTCCAGCAGATCCATTAACATTTAAATCATTTAAATATTTAAAAACTAATATTTCAGACATTTCAATTTCACTCAAGGACAAATATGGATTAGATGAATTACATGAGTCACTCAGAACATCAAGAGTTTCATTATTTTCAAAAACTGATTCAAAAAAAGTTGCAAATGCATTAACAATACTAACTCGATCTTTTACAGTATCACCATTATAACTCATTATCTATAATATATTTGTTAACTCAGCAGTTTAATATAAATTCATTTCTTAATTTGATATATTATAAAAAATTATTTCAATATTTTTAATATTAAGAAAATATTGTTAATTTAGCATTTCATTCACCTTTAATATTATTCGAATAACGTCATTGTTAGTTACGACTTTTTATATTTTAACAATTCAATTTGCTTAGTTTGCATTAAACTAGTATATAAGAAGTAAAATTTTACAAACAATCGAAGTCAGTTAATTAAGCTACCAGTGACCTGATACACAGATTTAGAGTATTCTAGACTGGTTTTACTACAAACAAGTGTAAACATAAATATTAATAAATATTGTTAATTTAGCATTTCATTCACCTTTAATATTATTCGAATAACGTCATTGTTAGTTACGACTTTTTACCAGTGACCTGATACACAGATTTAGAGTCTTCTAGACTGGTTTTACTACAAACAAGTGTAAACATTGACTACCGTTCTTACAGTATTTACAACACTGTATGAACTAAAAGTAAATAAAAATTAAATTAGACAACTTACAACTGTCTTTTTTATTAATTTCTATTATTTAATCGCAAGATTAAACAATCCTCGACATATACAATGTTAGTTTTTTGGTTGCGTCTTGGCTTAAACTCCCGTAGGTACGCTATTTTCTGTTTTTTTTAAATTATATTTCGTCATTTTATTAATCTTTTAATTTATTCATCTGTTCTTTTTTATAGAAACAGAATATAAAAGTTTATTAAGAAAAAAAAAATTGTATAATTTTTTCTATTCAGTAAAGTAAAAGAAAAAAAAGTGACGAAAATTACAAAAAAGAAATAAAAATTGAAAATGAAGAAAATTAAAAGTATAAAGCAAAAAAAAAAATTAAAAAGCTTTATTTGTCAATAAGAAACCCAGATTGCTGAATTATTTAATTAATTACTTAATTAATTATTATTAAATAAAAATAACATGAAATATACAATTTAAATATGTTTGATTTCCATTTTTATTCATAATCAATAAATATTACGATGTCAGAATATTTAGCTGATTTAGGTGATGAAAACAAACTATTCACATTGTGATGCAGCTAAATATGAGGATGAATTATGACAAATGGAATTTCCTAGAATATTAAGAATTGTTTCTTTCATGTGTGTGGTGTAGTTTGAAGATGTAAATTTGATCGTGAGTCTGTATCGGCAATTTTAAAGAAAAGTGCAAAATTATACGAATTCAAATAAAAAAAGCAGAAAATATAAATTCATTAAAAATTCTTTTCTAAATATTTCTTTATCCATGAAAATTCCATTTCCAGTGCAACACGAAAATATGAAAGTCTTATGGTAATCTTAGTAAATGAAATTAAATTCTTTTTGTGTTCATTAATTTGAATTGTATTTATTGATTTTGGTGTTCTGTGAATTTTAAATATTTAATGTAAACTTTCGTCTCAAATCTATATCTCTGTTTCACTCTTTTGTTATTTTTTAATAAATTTTGTTGATGACTCAAAATATTTTGATTGGAATTCTGCAATCAGAAAAGTTGAAGTGATGAGAAAATTATTAAATAATAAAGAAAAAAAAACTAAGAGATCTTCATAAGTTAAAAAATAAAAAAAAATTGAAACAAAAAGTAACTACATGAAAATTATAAATAAAAAACACAAAACAACAAATCTTGACCTAGTTAATATGGACAAATTGTTTTCCGTGTGATTAAAAAAAAAAGTTGATATTTTATTATGTCAATATGTTTCTTGTATGTGTTAAAAAATTCAATGCAATTTTGTTGGAATATATGTATACATACATATTATTATTACTATATTATAGGAACGAGTGAGAAAGAAAATATTTATGCATATTATAATTATTTATTTTTTTATGTGACAATACACGCTCACCTATAAAACAGATTAATAATGAAAATTAATCCAAACTGACACACACATTCATATATAGATTACAAAAATCACAACCAGTGCTGCCAGATGTCCAGCTAAATAAAAAGCTAAATTCTGTTAAAAAAAAGGCTAAAAACAAACTAAATTGAATTAAAAAAAAGGTTGGAAAAAAGGCTAAAAGTAAAATATCCTTTAAATTTAGTAAACATATAACTTTATTATGTTATGTATTACATATTGCTAATATATATAAAAATGAATAAAGATTTGAGGAGTAAATAAACTTACAAAATAAATTGTAGTCCACAACACCAAAAAAAAAACTTAAAATGGTGATAGAAAAATAAAATTAAAGTATGGGCACGATAATCAGCAACAACCACAATTAGCAATTGAAGTAAATGGTGGAATCTCATCATCTGATGATCATTCAAAAGATACAATTAATAATGATGTTAGTAATATAAAATTAATAATAAATGAAGATAATAATAGAAATCAATTAATAAATGATGATGGCGGTGTTACCGTTAGTAGTAATTTAATGAAACAACAGCAATCAAATACAATAAATCCAAACATACAACTTCAACAACATCAACAAATAATGATTTAAATAATTTAGATGGAGTTGTAAATAAAATTATACTTGAGGATAATGGATTAAAACAACAACAGCAGCAACAACAACAAGGTAAAGATAATAACGATGTGTCTACGACACCTATAACAACTGCTGCAATTACAACAACAAATGTAGCATCTGCGATAAATAATTATAACAGTAAATCCCAACAACAACATGATAAAAATGATTGCCAAATAAATAAATAATAATAATAATATAAGCGGAAATATTTAATAAAAAATAAATAAAAAAATAAATTTAATATTAGTAATATTTTTCATTTAAATGTAAATTCAAATTGTTTTTGTATTTTTTTTTATATTTACTTAATTAATTTATGTGTTATTCTTTTTGTATTTTTTTTTTCTTATGTACGTTTTGATTGGCCTTATAAAAAAAAATGAGGAATTGAGAAATAGATAAAGAGAAAGGGGGATAGTAAGAGATATGTAAAGAAAAAAATATTCATTTGAATTTTATTTTTGTTTTTGTTTTTTATTATTATTTTTTATTTTATTTTGTCATAGCAATCAATTTATCTAGACATGAAATAAAGTATACGAAGAAGAAAAAACCAAACAAAACAAAATGGTGTCTTTGAAAAATAATAATTTAAAAAATTTGACATTTGCATTTTGAGCAGCAATGAATTGTTTTATTTAACTTTTAATTTGCTTTTCTATTTTTATTTTTCTTCCATTTTTTTTTTTTTCTATTAAAGATTTATTCTAATTTCATTAATTTCACAAGAAATATTAGAAAACTAATTAAATTATTCTTTGCATAATTTTTTCATCAATAAATACATGCAAACATACACACACACAAGGAGCCTGACATTAATTACACAAATTATTAATCCACTTCATAGATTCATGTGATTGAGAACATCTTGAATTTTTCACTCACTTTATAATTCACTTTATAATTTCTAAAAATAAATTTCAGTGAAGAGAAAATCCTGTAAAAGAGAAAAACAACAAAAACGAATTTTTACAAAATATCAAAGTTTTAATCAATTTATTCGATTATTTTAAATTATTACAAAAAACTTCCTATGAAAGATTTTCTTCAAATAAATTTTTCTTATTTTTCTGAATTTTTTTTAAACTTTTTTATTTTGTTTATTTGAATTGAAAATTTAACAAATTTGAAAATATTCTTTACACATTTTTTTATATTTTAGTTTCCTACATATTTTCGGAAATTCCATTTGCAATAATCATCCTCACATTTACCTGATCTCAATGTGAATAATTTATTACGGTTATTTGGTCGTGATGTAACTCCTTCTGCAACCGCTAAATATTCATTCCAGTGAATATTTTTAATTTTAAAATTTTGTGTTCCTTCAATTGCTTCGAATTGCCATTGCCCAGTTTCTTTTGTTTCATTTGCTTTAATCCAACCAAAGACTGCACGTCGATCATTGTCTAAAACGAACTCATTGGTGTCTGCATACAAATACACATTTCCTCTTCTGCTTTTAATATGAAAATATTTGCCATTTGATATTGGATACAAATAATGTGCTAAGTCACTATCAGTTGTAGATGGTGAGTAAAGAAATGGGATAGACCTTAAATTATCATGAGTATAATTATAAGTAGGATTAAAAGCACCAATTGTCCAAATATTTTTGTTAAATTTAACATTTCCAATGACAACTATTTGATTCCATGTGAAATTTTTTAACGATTGTGGAAGTTTCGCTTTTAAATCAATCAAATTTTGGTTATTTTCATAAGTTTTGTTGAAATCAACGAAAACTCGATAAGCGATTGTTGTTGTTGGTGCACTGTAAACGTGTTGATTTTTTATCATTTGATCAAACAGCAAACGATAACCAAGAATAATTGTTTCATTATCTGTGAATGAATTCAAGAATTCAATTAGACTTGCCACATTAGAAATGTTTTTATTATAAACAGCAGCAATTAGTAAATCTGGATTTTTGTTTGCATTTAAAAATAATTGTTTTTGTTCTTCAATCTTTTGTGTTAAATTTTTTTCTAAAAATTTTACGTCCGCTTTACATTTAACAACTGATTGATTGAAGACCATTTCATTACTTTTAACAATATCTGTCAAGTTATTTTTCTCGTTCAATATTTGGTTTAGTTTTCCTTCCAAAGTTTCTACTGCCTGGTCTCCTTTCTTAATACGTTCCGTTAAATTTTTGTTCGTCGAAATTGTTACCGTTAAATTCTCTTTGACAGAATTTAAATTTCCTTGATTTTTCATGATTTGCTGACCCATTTCACTTTTCTCTTTAAGAATTTCAGTTAAATTCATCTCCAATGTTCTTAATTTGTTTTGATAATTTATAGTCGATTGACTTACATTATTTTTCACATTCAGGAGCTGTTCAGCTAAATTCAGTTTAGAGTTTATCGTCTCTGTTAAGTTCAAGTTAACAGAATTCAAATCAATTTTATTTTTTTCAATAATCCCACTTAAATTATTTCGATCGAGTATTGTTTCGGTGAGATTTGTCTGAAGTGATTCAAAATGATGTTGGTATTGCTTCATCTGTATAATTTTTGTCTTCATTTTTTCAACGGATGCTAAATATTGATCTAATTTTCTACCAACCATTGACTCGACAGTTGTCTTAAGTTTCTCCGTAGCTGATCTAAGATGAAGCTGACATGCAATATTGAGTGAATCGTACATTTGTTCATATTCGTAGATAAAACCTTCAATGGAATTTGAATAAATTTCGCAATCCATCCCCAGCTCGTGATTCGCTTCAATTTCCCTCATTAAATTATTAGAAGTTGAATTTGGCTCCATTGTCATCCCGTCAATTCCAGCAAATGAAGCGAGGAAGAGAAGAACAATTTTAAGTTTATTATTCATAATCTTTTTCTTTCGAAGTTTTAAGATTGACTGTTTGAACAGCTCAGTTGAACTGAATATTTGATGGAAAATGTCTCAATATTTATACTTATTTAATTGCCTTTGATTACCCTTGATTGCGATTAATCGCACATAACTAAACACCACAAACAAAAACAAGTTCAGAGGTGGCACAAGAGAATTTAACTAATGAAAATCCATTTTGGAATAAAGGACGATTGAATAGAATTGGGCTCAGAATATTTTGGGCTCCACATTTCTTATGAATTTAACCCATTTTCAAAATTTCAAATAAATTTCCTCGCTCTGAAATAATCTGAAAGACCAAATAGAGCTGACAAAATATTTTCTTCAAAAATTTGAAACGGGAAAAATTCAATTTTGACAATTGACTAATTTATGGAAATTTTCTTACGGCCGGCACTGAACCCAGTCCAAATTTAATCAAATAGTCGATGACAGAACATTTTTTCTAAAATATAATTAGAAATAAAAAAATGATAAGACACAAAAGAAACCACATCAATTGTTATTGTCTTTATTTAATTTTGACTTTTTCATTGTTTATAGAAAATTATAAAACCAATTTTCTTCTTCTTCTTTTTTTATTTCTTGTTCTTATTCATTAAAAAAAAATGAAAAGACACGTAAATAGCCACTGAATATTCCACTATATAAAGGTGAATTTTAGTACCAAATTAATTCAGTATTATTGAATCGTTTGAATCGCAAATTGTTCCAGTTCTTTTATTGAGCTGAATCAGTAACTTAAAAATTCATATTTATTTAGTTTGTTCTAAAAGAAATAAGTTAATTATTTTTTCTTCAAAGTTCTGATTGAAGGTAAAAGTTAAACTTCTGTCGTTGACTTTAATTCTTTATTGGAACATAAAAGATTTCACTAATTACTGTTACTTTCAAATGAAAATAAACGGTAAAAGCAAAACCATTCAAAAGAAAACGAGAGGTGTAATCAAAACCATTCAATTGTAATTGAGGATCAACACGCAATCCTGTCAAATGCGTTGTTTAGACAACTTAAAAGATAAGTAATGAATTAATTTTGAATTTAATTTTTATATTTAATAAAATTCTTAAATTTTCTCAACGGAGAATTAATTATAAAAAAGTAAAATAAATTAAATAATAATTTTAAATGAAAATAAATGAAAGTTAAAACAAATATTATAGGGAAGGCGGATATTTTATGTGATCATCAAAAGAAATTTTAAACACTCGGTGCCAAGACCCAAAATTGAAAATGGTTATTTTTTACACATGAGATTATATTTGCATTCACTCGGTACCTATAATTTAGTTTGGACTGAATTTAATTTTTAAAATACTTTTAGGTGGAGACGCCCGGTATTTATTCATATTACAAGATAGAGTGAGTGAATTCATTTTACATTGGGATTTTTTCACAAAACAATCCATTAATTTATTTGTAATATTTTTTGTATTAAGTATGGGGTTTCTTCTCTTTTTTAGTGCACACTTGAAAGTGATTAAAAAAATTAATTCTATTTTGATTCAAAAACTTTTGTTTTTGTTTTAGTTTTCGTTCTTGTTTTGGTTTTTTGTTTCTGTTTTCATTTTTTTTTTTTTTTATATAACAGAAATTAGAACAATTATTTCAATAATTATAAAGTAAGAATAAGTTTAAATAAATAAGCATTCATTTCAAATTTTCATCTGAAAACAGAATAATCTGTCTTTGTAATCAATTTAATCGTAATTTGATAATGGGCAATAAGTCAAAAAACAAAAAAATAACTACAATCATCATCAACACATTTTTGTAATAAATATTTATGTAGTTATTATGAACAAAATTATATAAAAATTATAAATGAAAACTACAAAACAAAAAATCTTGACCTGGTTAATATGGACAAATTCTTTTTCTGTGTGATAAGGTGTTTATTGCATACATACACACTATTATTAAACGAGGGGTGGTAACATAATTTTAATTGGTTTAAAAAAAAAGTTGATATTTTATAATGTAAATATGTTTCTTGTATGGTTTAGTATAGGGGAAAAAAATTCAATTCAATTTTGTTGGAATGTATGTATGCATACATATTATTATTACTATATTATAGGAAAGAGTGAGAAAGAAAATATTTATTCATATTTTAATTATTTATTTTTTTGCATTCATGTGACAATTTACCTATAAAACACACCTATAAAACAGAATAATAATGAAAATTAATGTAAACTGACACACCCACCCACACACACATTCATATAAAGATTACAAAAACCACAGCACCATTTTTTTCATTTAAAAAAAAATAAATTTCCGACACGAAGATAAAATAATAATAATAAGAAGAAGAATTATATTAACATGTTTTTATACAAGTTTGTTCATTCATGAAAATCATCGATAGTTTTTTTGTTGTAATGATATTTAAATTTGTAATAATTGAAATATTGAATTAAAATTAATATTTTGTACAAAAAATTGTCTTTACACAGTAAAAAATTTTCAATAATTTTACTATTCTGATAGTAGTAAGTTTTTACATACTGAAATGTAATTTCACAAAAATGATTGTGAATTGCGGATTTTTATGTAGAAATACATTTTTTTATGTAGAATTACATTTTTTTGTTGAATATTCCATTTTTCTGTTGAATTTTACATTTTTTTGTTGAATATCCCATTTTTCTGTTGAATTTTACATTTTTTTGTTGAATTTTACATTTTTTTATTTAAGTGATATCAACAGAAAAATGGAATATTCAACAAAGAAATGTAAAATTCAACAGAAAAATGGAATATTCAACAAAAAAATGTAACATTAAACAGAAAAATGGAATACTTATTCAACAAGGAAATTTAAAATCCAACAGAAAAATCTAGTATTCAATAGAAAAATGGAATATTTGCGAGAAAAAATTTAATTTAAAAACATTGTGTTTGTATCGTATTGTTTGGTACCTAGTTGACAATGTTGCCGCTTTTTATTTCATTTTGTGATAATCAAAAAAATTATTGTTACAAAGGATTTAAAAAAATAAATATATATTATACATATATAAATAAATTCCGAATAATTATTACAAAATTAAATAGTGCATAGTTTTGTTTTCAGGAAAAATTACCGTTAAAAAATCATATCCATTTTTTTTCAAATTTATATTAAAACATAACATACAACTTCGCATCGGCAACACTGTTGCATCTTTAAATTTAAACGTCATTCCGCTTCGTCGAGTCGTCCGCATAGCATGTGATTTTATTTAAAATTTAAGTGAAGTTTGAACTGTGAATTTTACTGCGGGAAATGAATCAGTGATTTTCATAAAATTAAATATTATTAAACAACAGAATTAAGGTAAGTCCTTACAATTTGTGTGCTTTTACTATATTGTGTTTTGTTTTACATTTTACCGAAAGAAAAATGCGTTTTTTATAAAAAAAAGTAGCTGTTAAATTCGAACATAAAATTCCACAATTTTGTTTGGAAAATAATTGGTGGAATCGGTTTCATTTTCTAGTTGCTTTTGGATCGCGTAAATTATAAATTATCAATAATTTAACGTAGTTCTCGTGTATTTAACTCATTTATAAAATTAATTTTGATATTGCCAATGTGAGGTTCTGTTTTTTTATTTAATTTTACATTTTTTTATTGAAATTTACATTTTTTTCTGTAATTTTACATTTTTTTGTTGAAATTTACATTTTTTTCTTTAATTTTACATTTTTTTGTTGAAATTTACATTTTTTTCTTTAATTTTACATTTTTTTGTTGAATTTTTTTATTTTTATTAAACATCACAACCGTCAATATGAAAAATCTAATTTTTAATTATTTTTAAACCAGTGAACCCTTCAAGAGAGTTAGTTTTGAGATTAAAAAGAGAGAACTGCAGATTTTGGTTTTATGTACATGTACCTATCTCGCCATAGCTGTAAAAAGGTTAAACGGGATATAATTCTGAAAAAGGAAATATAAAAGTAAGAAGTTTTTTTCTATTTTTTTATTAGTTGGTGTCTTTTTTGTATTATTTATATGGCATATTGCAATTAATATGTAAAAGAAATTATATTACAAGAAAATTTAGTATATAAAACCGCAGTTAAAATTTACTCATTAAATAACCAGCATTATTTATCTTTGCCATCTACTTTTCCAGGTACAGATTAAACAAATGAAATTTATAAAAATTAATCATTGATTTTAAGCCAATAATCATCATTTCATTTACTGTAATCATTTTATGTAATCAAATTATGTAATCAAATTATGAAATTACAAATTATTTTTTTTACAGATGGAGAAATTAATGTTTAAAATATTGGACAGCAATCGTTCAATAAAAAAAATATTTTGTTCAGACGGTATTTTAGACGAGAGGTAATTATAATTAAAGCAAATTTTTTAACAATTATCCGTAATAATTTTTTTTTTCTATCATTGTGTAGCTTGGAATTCCTGGAGAAAATCTTGTTATTGAGTGTGATGGCAGCAGTATTGAAGATTCGGAAACTCTTTCTATTTTAGCTAAAGACAATATTTTTTTATTATTAAAAAAAAGTGATATATGGTTGCCAGCAAATTCATCTTTGTGTTTATTTGATTCTGAGTTACAAGAAAGTCCAAAAACAACAATATCTGGAAGTTTTAGTTATACTTCTTCCCTAACATCAAAAACTGAATTTGACGACTGTCTTCCAAAAGAAATTCAACGAATAAATATTTTTTTTTAAATGAATTGAATTGCTGTTCATATATGTCATGAATAAAAATGTTTCCTTTAAAATGAAAAGATTGTGTTGTGTTTTCTTAATGCAATGAAATTTTTCACTAATTTCACTAATGAAAGATTTCACTGTAATTTATATCATTTTTTATTTCAGCCAGTTTACATTTTAGTGCTGAATTTCACATACTCTGAGTATGTGATTTTCCATTTATCTGTTGAATTCTACATATTTGGAATATGTAATTTCACATATTCAAAATACGTAATATTACATTTTTCTGTTGAATTTTACATATTTGGAATATGTAATTTCACATATTCAAAATATGTAATATTACATTTTTCTGTTGAATTTTATATATTTGGAGTATGTAATTTCACATATTTGGAGTATGTGATTTTACATACAAGTGTTTAATGTACATTTTAAAATGTAATTTTACTACTCTCAGAGATGGTTTTTTGTTGCCATCTCTCAGAGTAGTAATTTTACACAGATTTTTTTTACTGTGTATATTATGAAAGAGTAAATTACTATTTGTCCTTTTTTTTATAGAATTTCAAATCTCCCTCCTAGATCATGTGCTTGTGAAAGATCTTTTAGTACGCATACGGATATCCATTCTATAAAAGAAATATAGATTGACGAATGAACGGTGACGAAAAACTTATTTTTATTAACTATAATTTGAAGGTATTATAATTATTATTATCTCTACTGATTTCATAATGAAATTCAAATTATTATCAATAAATATGTTTAAATTATTAATAATTCTTTTATATCAGATTATAATAAAGTCGTTAGAAAAACCAGAAGAAGTTTTATTGAACCCAATTAATATAATGGATGATAATTATATTTCCGATACTGACGTTTTTTTATCTAATTCAGATTCGGACTCATATTCAAGCAACAAAAATAAAATGGAGTATGATGAGGACAAAAGTGATATTATCGATGATAAACAAAAACCTATGATATAATTGTTGAAGAAGATAGCAGCAATGCATTTTTGATAAATGATCCATTAAAGAATGATCAGAACCCATCATCTGAAGCATCTTATCAAATATCTGAAATTGATCAAGTGATTAAAAAATAGTTAACCAAAAAATTATATTGCTTTATAATAATCAACGAAATGTCATATTTTTCCGAATGAATTAAAGTTCGTTTTCTGTATTTTTTATGATTACAATTTTTTTCCTTTGTACTGTTTGAATAGAAGAATTATTCAATTTATTATTATTGATTATTTAATTTTATTTTAATTTTGATTGAATTTTTGGATAATCCTCTTTTGTATTTTGTATTTAGCATTAAGCTGTGATTATTTAGATTATAGTTTATTAATTGCACCTGTATCTGTATTATGTACCTATTACCTTTAAAACAGAAATTAATACATTTATAATATTTTAATAATAATAACAATAAACTAAAACGTAAGTTTTGAAGAAAAAAAGATTGTTTTTAATTTAATTTTTGTGAAATTTTCAAAAAAATAATTTTTGTGTGTAACAAAAGAGAAGAAGAAGAAGAAGAAGAAGAAGAAGAAGAAGAAGAAGAAGAAGAAGAAGAAGAAGAAGAAGAAGAAGAAGAAGAAGAAGAAGAAGAAGAAGAAGAAGAAGAAGAAGAAGAAGAAGAAGAAGGAAAAAACAAACGCGATTGCTGTATATAAAAAAAAAAAGAATTAAATAATAACGAAGAGAGAGAATCACTTCAATGTATTTATTTCTTAGTATTTAAAAAATGATGTTGTAGGTCATATAAGCCGAAAGGTCAACAGTGGGGTCGTCGTATATCAAAAAGGTCATGGACAACCTCTTTAAGAATATATTTTTGTTTGTGTGTTTTGTTTTATTTTATTCAACTTTTTTTCTGTTTAATGAGAGGAACAATTTTATTTCTATTATTCATTTGTTGTTGTTTCTTCTTTTTTTAGTTGTTTTTGTTGTTGTTTCACTTTATTTTTTTTTGTATTAGAAATTATTTATTTGTTGTTTTTTTTTATATTTTTGCTGTCTCGGTTTTTTTTCCCCCAAACTCTAAAAATATGCAATTTTTGCCTTTTCTGTTGCTTTTTTTTAAGAAAAAAAAACGCGAATTAAGTTTTAAATATTCGATGCCGAATCCAGACAAAGCTCTATTAAAAAAACGGACAACAACAACAATAACAAAAAAAAACAAAAGTAATAATCTGTGAAAGAGATGAGAAAAAATAAAATAGTAGATGCAACAACAACAACAACAACAACAACAACAATAACAACGAAAAAGGAAGAAGAAGAAAAAAATAGATATAAGATTGTAACCTTTTGTGTCATTTTTCATTATCAAAAAAATAATTTTTCATGAAAATTTTGATCTAACACACACGCAGACTATTTTTTTTGCTTCTAAAGATTGTAGTGTTCCATTACAAATTCTGTAATTAAAATGTTAAATTTTCACAACTTTGTTGTTGTTGTTGTTGTTGTTTTTGTTGTTGTTTTTGTTGTTGTTGTTATTAGCTGTATTCTAACCTTGTATTATTCGTTAATATTTTTTTGTGCGCCTGTAATTGCAATGAATGAAAAGGGGCATATAACTCAGCTTTTTTCTGATTATGACGTTATGTAATATAATTTTTTGTCATCTTTGGTAGGTACATAGTAGTTAGTTGGTAGGTACATTATTTTATTAAAAAAACAGACAATCTTTTTTTTATTAACATTTTTTTTTTATATAACAGAAATTAAAACAATTTTTTCAATAATTATAAACTAAGAAAAAGTTAAAAAAAAAAAATAAGCATTCATTTAAAATTTGCATCTGAAAACAGAATAATCTGTCTTTGTAATAATCGTAATTTGTTGCCAATCAGTCAAAAAACAAAAAAATCACTACAATCATCATCAACACATTTTTGTAATAAATATTAATGCAGTTAAAGTAAAAATAACAAAGTTTTTATTATGAACAAACAATATACAAATATGAAATCATTAAAAACAATTTAAAATTAAAATTAAATAATTATTCTTGATTGTAATTAAAACACTGATTTAATTATTTACATTCTATTTCTATAATAACAATACTTATTAAGTTTTATACAAAATTAATTATATTTTCCGTACACTTGTACAAATTTCCAAATTTAACAACGGATGTTGTTGTTATCTCTAAACACAAACATTTCTCAAATATAAACATAATTTAAATATTTTTATTCCAAGCCTAGACAACAGCGCCATCATCTGAAGCAACAAATAGTTAAATCTAAAAATCATTGTGTAACCGATCTTAATAGCTAAACTATTTACATTAATGAGTTGAATACCTTCAGGCAGATGAAATTAACATGGTTTGTAACTTGGCTTTTAATCCTAAACATAAACAACGATTGTTTTTTGGTTGTGTCTTGGCTTGCGGTATTTTCTGTTTTTTTTTTAAATTATATTTGTTCATTTTATAAATCTTTTAATTTAAATTTTTTTAATTTTGTTTTTTTATAGAAACAGAATATAAAAGTTTATTAAGAAAAAAAAAATTGTATAATTTTTTGTATTCAATAAAATAAAAGAAAAAAAAGTGGCGAAAATTACAAAAAAGAAATAAAAATTGAAAATGAAGAAAATTAAAAATATAACAAAAAACAAAAAAAAAAATTAAAAAGCTTTATTTGTCAATAAGAAAACCAAACTGCTGAATTAATTAATTAATTATTATTAAATAAAAATAACTTGAAATCTACAATTTAAATATGTTTGATTTTCATTTTTATTCATAATCAATAAATATTACGATGTCAGAATATTTAGCTGACTTAGGTGATGCAGACAAATTATTCACATTGTGTTGCAGGTAAATATGAGGATGAATTATGTCAAATGGAATTTCCTAGAATATTAAGAATTGTTTCTTTCATGTGTGTGGTGTAGTTTGAAGATGTAAATTTGATCGTGAGTCTGTATCGGCAATTTTAAAGAAAAGTGCAAAATTATACGAATTCAAATAAAAAAGCAGAAAATATAAATTCCTTAAAAATTCTTTTCTAAATATTTCTTTATCCATGAAAATTCCATTTCCGGTGCAACACGAAAATATGAAAATCTTATGGTAATTTTAGTAAATGAAATTAAATTCTTTTTGTGTTCATTAATTTGAATCGTATTTATTGATTTTGGTGGTCTGTGAATTTTGAATATTTAATGTAAACTTTCGTCTCAAATCTAAACCTCTGTTTCACTCTTTTGTTATTTTTTAATAAATTTTGTTGATGCCTCAAAATATGTTGATTGGCATTCTGAAATCAGAATTTAAAAAAAAACAACAAACAAATCAAATAAAGGTTAGCAAAGAGAGAGAGAGAGAGAGAGAGAGAGAGATAAATGGAGAAAAAAATTGAAGATATTTTGATTTAATTGGAAAATAAACATTTTTAAAACTTGAGAAAATATCTTTCTACCGGTACAACCATTAATATGACTTTACTTTTATTTATTAACTTTTGTTTCAATTCTAAAATTGTCTGCACAACTGAGTGATTTTAATTATTTTTGATTTGACTTAATTTCTTTTTTTCGCCAAATAAATCCAATGCGATCAGATCACCAAAAGAAATTTATAACACTCGGTGCCAAGACACAAAATTGAAAATTGTTATTTTTATATATGCGATTATATTTGCATTCACATTCGGCACCTGGAATATTGTTGTTTCGAACTGAATTAATTGTTAAAATACTTTTAGGTGGAGACGCCCGGTATTTATTCATATTAAAGGTTAGAGTGAGAGAATTGACATTGCGATTTTTTTTGTTTTTGTTTTTACAGAAATTAAAACAATTATTTAAATAATTAGAAAGTATAGGAATAAGTCAAAAAATAAGCATTCATTACAAATCTGAATCAGAAAGAAAATTTGTCCACTTAAATTGGATTATGAAATTATGGAATAAATTTATGTGACTAATTTTTGAATTAATTAAATAAAAGAAAAAACATAATTTATTGAAAGAAAACTTGAATTGATGAGAAAATTATTAAATAATAGGAAAAAAAACTAAGAAATCTTCATGAGTTAAAAAATAATAAAAAATTTAAAGAAAAAATTAACTAATTAAAGAATTAATTAAAAATTAAATATCAAAAAAAAAACAGCTAAATTATATATAAAATGAGAGACAAAATTAAATAATTATTCTTGTGATTAAACAAAATTTTCTTGCATAAAAAAATTAAAAAAAATAAAAATTTAATTTAGAAGTTTTTTGAAAAAACAAAAAATGGTCATTTTTATCAAACTGCTAATTCAATTTAAATTTAATAGAAAAATTATTTTTGAATTTCAAGAGTTGAGCCTTCTTTACATGACATTTCATGTCTTAAATTTCATCCAAATCTCCTATTTGTTCAAAGTTTTCTTTTATATCCATATGAAGACCAATATTCGTACAAATAATAAAGTCCATTATTTCTGTATTTTCGCGGTTAAATTCTGCATGTTTTATTATTTTACGATAAGAAATAAAATATTTCTCTAAGCTAAATTCACCATCTGTTTCAGTTAATAAATCATTTAAAGAAATTGTTTTGTTTCTCTAACAGACACTTGGATGAACTCTCGTAAAATAAATATGGTTTAGCTAATAGAATTACGGAATGAATTAGGGAATAATTAATATTAGATTAGGAAAGTGTAATAAAATAATAGTTGAATAATTTTCAATATAATTAAATTAATATAAATATTTATCGATATCGATATTTTCATATACAGTCATGAAAATAGCGCAATCATACTCCTTACATTTTTATTATTTCGATTTTGAAAAATCTGTTTGTAATTGAAAATACAATACACAAAAATTTATCCAATTCTAATAAATTTTCCTTTTTTCAATTTCAATCAATCCGATTTGAATTTTAATCATTTCAAAACTAAAATAAAAATAATAAAAATTAATAGAGAATTTTACCGGATATGGAATAGTACCGTGTTCAAATCTCCGTTGTAACGGTTGTTAAAAGAAATCTTTACCAATCGATTCTGAAAATCAAATCTTATTCAATACTCTACTTCGCGATTATAAAATTATACGTAATTTTCTTTTCGCTAAATTAATAAAATTAATAAACTAAGAAATTTATTTAGAGTAAAGGATAACTTTAAACATACCAAAGAAAATAACATTAAATTATTTAAAACAATAAATTTGAATTGGGAAAATTATAAAGATCGAAACTACTCAAAGTATTTATAAATGTTTTGGAAACTTAAATTATTATTTAACTTAATCTACCAACTAAAAAATCATTATTAAATTAATTTTGTTCTCTCATAGAAGTTCTAGTAACGCGTCTTTAAGCCAAAACTAAGCCTTCGAATTTCACTTGTTACAGATAAAAATTTTCTGTAGTCACTTTTCTTCTAAATTTAGGTTTTTAATAAATTTTCTAAGGGGTACACTTCAAGGTTCACACACACACACAATAAAATATTTCTCACGATTAGGAAAAGTATTAAATATTTGAAAATTTTCGTTATTTTAAAAACTGAATTAATGTAACTGATGTAACTAAATTTCTTTTATGAATTAATAAAAGTTTGAAGTTATCTAATAAATATTTTCATGAAATTTCATTAAACCAGACTTAATTTATTTATTTATTTATACATGGAACAAAAACTGCATTTCTTCTACAACCTTGTCCACCTTTTTTTTGTTAATTTTTAATACAATTCATTAACTTAACCTAACTTAATTATAAACTTTAACAATAATCTTAACACAAAATCAACAATTAATAATGAAATAATAATTTTTACATACTTGATAGATAAAAAGTTTTTTTTATCAGTTTCTGATTGTAATATTTGAAAAGGTGAGGACAACAGATACCAGAAGTAAATTTATTTGAATTAATATTGTATATTGTATATTATTATTCAATTTATATTTTAAATAACGAGTATTGACATAAAATTAACTAAAATTAATAAACTAATGCATAAAGAAAGAATAACCCAGGGAAATAGTATAAAATGTTTTAAAACAATAAATATCAATTCTATCGGAAAAATTACCAATGTCGTTAATTAAATGTTTTCCACAATGGAAACTATTTTTATTTAGCATTCCACGAGAACTAAAAAAATCACAAAAGTTAATTTTTCAATTTAACTGTACCCATTTTTATTTACAAATTATAATGAATAAAGAATTAATTTTTACATCACAACAATTGCACTAAATGTTAAGAAAATTATTAAATATTTGGAAATTTTTCTTCTTTTAGAACTGACTTAATCAAACCAAACGATGAAATTACAATTTATTTTAGGCGTTACTAAAAGATTATTTGTATTTTATCTAACTAATACTAGCATAAATTCCCACAAAAGAATGCATCACACTTACCCCAACCCCACCCCTTTTAGATAAAATGAAATTTCATTAAAAAAAATTGTTGATATGGAAGTAACTGAAGAACAAGGAATTTTTAATTCATTTAAATTTAATAATTCTTTAATTAATTAATTCACATTCCAGAAACAGAATTTTTTCTAGATTTTTATATTTTTTTTTTTTGTTCCTTTTTTCACAAATCTAAATTAATTTAAAATTCCAATTGATTCCTAATAATTTGTGATTGTCTTCTTTTAAATTCTACTAGTATAAAATTAATGAATTTCTACACAATTTATTCCCTTTTATTTATATACTTCTGGTTCCGCTTAATATAATTTTTCAAAGTTCAACAGAAAATATTATATTGTGTAATGGGGTATGGGGTAACTTTTTGGTTTTGATGGTTTTGGAAATATGTTCACAATGGTTACTGTATGTAAAATTCATCCATAAATGTTTCCTATTTAAAGTAGTAGCGGCTTTGGAAAGAAAAAGTTAGCGAGACAAATAAAAAATTACGGAAATTTGAATTAAAATCATTTTCGTTTTTTTTACATGTACTTATTTTGAATTCGGTAATCGGTATTTTGTTTTTGCTGATGACCAAAAGCATTAAGGAAAAAAGAGTAGAATGTACTTCAGTCAAAATTAAAATTAAACTCAGCTCTATTCATTTCAATGTTTTACTTTTTCGTTGTTTGTATTAGGTAGGTATTTTTTGTTCTACTTATGAAGAATTTAGAATAGAAATTTTATTTCAATTATTATTTTTTTTTTTATTAAGAAAAACATAAAAACGAATTTTTTCAACCACCAATGATGAAAGAAAAGTTCCAAAATGTCAAAGTTATAATCAATTTATTCGATTTTTTTTAAATTATTACAAGAAATTTCAAATGTAAGATTTTCTTAAAATAAATTTTTCTTAATTTTCTGAATTTTTTTTAAACAAATGAAATTTATAAAAATTAATCATTGATTTTAAGCCAATAATCATCATTTCATTTACTGTAATCATTTTATGTAATCAAATTATGTGATCAAATTATGAAATTACAAATTATTTTTTTTGCAGATGGAGAAATTAATGTTTAAAATATGGGACAGCAATCATTCAATAAAAAAAATATTTTGTTCAGACGGTATTTTAGACCAAGTAATCACGAGAGGTAATTATAATTAAAGCAAATTTTTTAACAATTATCCGTAATAATTATCTGATTATGACGATTTTTTCTATCATTGTGTAGCCAATTGTATCACTTGGAATTCCTGGAGAAAATCTTGTTCTTGAGTGTGATGGCAGCAGTATTGAAGATTCGGAAACTCTTTCTATTTTAGCCAAAGACAATATTTTTTTATTATTAAAAAAAAGTGATATATGGTTGCCAGCAAATTCATCTTTGTGTTTATTTGATTCTGAGTTACAAGAAAGTCCAAAAACAACAATATCTGGAAGTTTTAGTTATACTTCTTCCCTAACATCAAAAACTGAATTTGACGACTGTCTTCCAAAAGAAATTCAACGAATAAATATTTTTGAATTGCTGTTCATATATGTCATGAATAAAAATGTTTCCTTTAAAATGAAAAGATTGTGTTGTGTTTTCTTAATGCAATGAAATTTTTCACTAATTTCACTAATGAAAGATTTCACTGTAATTTATATCATTTTTTATTTCAGCCAGTTTACATTTTAGTGCTGAATTTCACATACTCTGAGTATGTGATTTTCCATTTATCTGTTGAATTCTACATATTTGGAATATGTAATTTCACATATTCAAAATACGTAATATTACATTTTTCTGTTGAATTTTACATATTTGGAATATGTAATTTCACATATTCAAAATATGTAATATTACATTTTTCTGTTGAATTTTACATATTTGGAGTATGTAATTTCACATATTTGAAATACGTAATATTACATTTTTCTATTGAATTTTACATATTTGGAGTATGTAATTTCACATATTCGAAATACGTAATATTACATTTTTCTATTGAATTTTACATATTTGGAGTATGTAATTTCACATATTTCGTGTATGTGATTTTACATACAAGAGTTTAATGTACATTTTATAATGTAATTTTACTACTCTCAGAGATGGTTTTTTGTTGCCATCTCTCAGAGTAGTAATTTTACACAGATTTTTTTTACTGTGTGGTGGTTTTTCTCATGATAATTTAAGACGAATTAAAATTCTTTACCCAGAATCAATAACAATAACTGGAATAAATTATTCACATTGAGATCAGGTAAATGTGAGGATAATTATTGTAAATGGAATTTCCAAAAATATGAAGGAAATTAATAAAAAAGAATTTTTTAATGAAAAATAATAATGTTACCATTAGAATTAACTAAATACCCTGACACCCTGATGATTATAAATAAATAAATAAATAAATAAATAAAGAAAAAAAAAAATTGATTTTTTTAAAAAAGTTTTTCTTTTCATTGCTTTTTCTATTTTGTATTTGATGATGGAAATTATGGAGAAAATTAAAATAAAAAAAAATTTAAAATTTTTTTAAAACAAAACATAATTTTTTTATAAAGTTCAATTTTTGGTCATTTTTTTTCTCTGCCAACAACACTTTTAGTTTTAGTAAAAAATTTTGCTTATATTTCAGTTTTTGAAAAAAACAAATGAACACAAATATTTGTAATTAAATGTACTTTTATAAAAAAATAATAATTAATTTTTTAAATTGAAAATTATGTATTTTTTAAATGGTTAAAGTGGAAAAAATAAAAAAAAAAATGGTAAAAAAAAAAAAATTAGAAATGTTAAAAAAAAAAAATTTCATCATCAAAAAAAAGAAGTGAAATTTCTATATTTTTCTTAATTTGTAATTTTTTTCATAAAATTTGTGAAAATATCTTTCTAACGGTATAACTATTGATATAACATTTCATTTATTTATATGCATTTGGTTCAATTCAAAAATTGTCTGTACAACTGAGTAGATTTACATAAATTTTTTTTTTTTCATTTTTTTTTTTTACCAAATAAATCTAATGCGATCAACATTCAATATTATCAGAAAAAAAAATATAGAAAAAAAACAAAAAGGGGAGAAATTGTTACATTTTCTTTTCTATAAGAAAAAAACAACAACAAAAACAAAACTGAACAACAACAAAAAAAAAAAGAATTTAGATTGTGTGTGTGTGTGTGTGTTTTTGTACTGTTGTTTGTTTGTGTGGTCGTTCATTGTAAATTTTTTTTTTCCTATTTTACTAACCCCTTATACTCCTCCGTCCATTAAATTTCTTTAATTTTCTTCTTCTTCTTCTTCTTCTTCTTCTTCTTCTTCTTCTTCTTCTTCTTCTTCTTCTTCTTCTTCTTACTTCTTCTTCTTCTTCTTCTTCTTCTTCTTCTTCTTCTTCTTCTTCTTCTTCTTCTTCTTCTTCTTCTTCTTCTTCTTCTTCTTCTTCTTCTTCTTCTTCTTCTTCTTCTTCTTCTTCTTCTTCTTCTTCTTCTTCTTCTTCTTCTTCTTCTTCTTCTTCTTCTTCTTCTTCTTCTTCTTCTTCTTCTTCTTCTTCTTCTTCTTTTTCTTCTTCTTCTTCTTCTTCTTCTTCTTCTTCTTCTTCTTCTTCTTCTTCTTCTTCTTCTTCTTCTTCTTCTTCTTCTTCTTCTTCTTCTTCTTCTTCTTCTTCTTCTTCTTCTTCTTCTTCTTCTTCTTCTTCTTCTTCTTCTTCTTCTTCTTCTTCTTCTTCTTCTTCTTCTTCTTTTTCTTCTTCTTCTTCTTCTTCTTCTTCTTCTTCTTCTTCTTCTTCTTCTTCTTCTTCTTCTTCTTCTTCTTCTTCTTCTTCTTCTTCTTCTTCTTCTTCTTCTTCTTCTTCTTCTTCTTCTTCTTCTTCTTCTTCTTCTTCTTCTTCTTCTTCTTCTTCTTCTTCTTCTTCTTCTTCTTCTTCTTCTTCTTCTTCTTCTTCTTCTTCTTCTTCTTCTTCTTCTTCTTCTTCTTCTTCTTCTTAAAAATAATTAATTAATAAAAAAATCAAAAAAAAAGAATCTATTTACGTCATCTTTTAGACAAAAATTTTTAAAATATTTCAATATGGACAAATTATTTTCCGGGTGTTATTGAGGGTTTATTTAGCCATAGCAATGCATACATACACACACACTATTATTATTAAAGGGGTGTTGACATAATTTTAATTAATTACCAATAAAAATTGAAATCAATATAAAATAAAACGATATCACACTGTTATTGAAAAAAGTAATTTGAATTGTGTTCAATCTCCCTCACACTCATTAAATATTTTATATGGGTAATAACAATTATTTTTTAGTTTTTTTGTTTGAAATGACGTATACTTGTTTTTATTGTATTTCAATGCTTTTTTTGTAATGACGTATTTGTTCGTGTATGATGATGATGATGATGATGATGATGTTGATTGATGTCCAGTTCATATATATTTATTCTGAAAACAAAAGAAAAATAATTAAATTTATACTTACCCACAAAAAAAGGAAACGTCCACCTTACGTTAAATAATAAATAAAACTGAGAATTGAGTTGAGTGTATTTGTCACCTGTCTCTTTCGCAATACAAAATAGAAAAAGCAATGAAAAGAAAAACTTTTTTAAAAAAATCAATTTTTTTTTGTATTTTCTTAATTTTTTTTTTTCTTTATTTATTTATTTATTTATTTATTTATAATTATCAGGGTGTCAGGGTATTTAGTTAATTCTAATGGTAACATTATTATTTTTCATTAAAAGATTCTTTTTTATTATTCTCCTTCATATTTTTGGAAATTCCATTTGCAATAATCATCCTCACATTTACCTGATCTCAATGTGAATAATTTATTAAACGAATCGCCAACTTTAACTCCTTCTGCAACCGCTAAATATTCATTCCAGAAAATATTTTTAATTTTAAAATTTTGTGTTTCTTCAATTGCTTCGAATTGCCATTGTCCCGTTTCTTTTGTTTCATTTTCTTTTTTCCAACCAAAGACTGCACGTCGATCATTGTCTAAAACAAACTCATTGGTGTCTGCATACAAATACGAATTTCCATTTCTGCATTTAATGTGAAAATATTTGCCATTTGATATTGGATACAAATAATGTGGTACGTAATAGGCAGTTGTAGATTGTTCGAAAAGAAATGGAATATTTCTTAAATGATCATGATAATAACTAGTATGATATGTCCAAATATTTGTGTTAAATTTAACATTTCCAATGACAACTATTTGATTCCATGGGAAATTTTTTAACGATTGTGGAAGTTTTGATTTTAAATCAATCAAATTTTGGTTATTCTCATAAGTTTTGTTGAAATCAACGAAAACACGATAAGCGATTGTTGTTGTTGGTGCACTGTAAACGTGTTGATTTTTTATCATTTGATCAAACAGCAAACGATAACCAAGAATAATTGTTTCATTATCTGTGAATGAATTCAAAAATTCAATTAGAATTGCCACATTAGAAATGTTTTTATTATAAATAGCAGCAATTAGTAAATCTAGATTTGATTTGTGTTCTTCAATCCTTTGTGTTAAATTTTTTTCTAAAAATTTTACGTCCGCTTTACATTTAACAACTGATTGATTGAAGACCATTTCATTATTTTTAACAATATCTGTCAAGTTATTTTTCTGGTTCAATATTTGGTTTAGTTTTCCTTTCAAAGTTTCTACTGCATGGTCTCTTTTTTTAATGAGTTCCGTTAAATTTTTGTTCGTCGAAATTATTACCGTTAAATTCTCTTTGACAGAATTTAAATTTCCTTGGATCTTACTAACTGATTGATTAAATGTGTTTTCCATATTCATGATTTGCTGACCCATTTCACTTTTCTCTTGAAGAATTTCAGTCAAATTCATCTCAAATGTTCTTAATTTGTTTTGATAATTTATGGTTGACTGACTTAAATTATTTTTCACATTCAGGAGCTGTTCAGCTAAATTTAGTTTAGAATTTATCGTCTCTGTTAAGTTCAAGTTAACAGAATTCAAATCAATTTTATTTTTTTCAATAATCTCACTTAAATTATTTCGATCGAGTATTGTTTCGGTGAGATTTGTCTGAAGTGATTCAAAATGATGTTGGTCTTGCTTCATCTGAATTATTTTTGACTTCATTTTTTCAACGGATGCTAAATATTCATCTAATTTTCTACCAACCATTGACTCAACAGTTGTCTTAAGTTTCTCTGTGGCTGATCTAAGATGAAGCTGACATGCAATATTGAGTGAATCATACATTTGTTCATATTCGTAGATAATCCCTTCAATGGAATTTGAATAAATTGTGCAATCCATCCCCAGCTCGTGATTCGCTTCAATTTCCCTCATTAAATTATTAGAAGTTGAATTTAGCTCTATTGTCATCCCGTCAATTCCAGCAAATGAAGCGAAGAAGAGAAGAACAATTTTAAGTTTATTATTCATAATCTTTTTCTTTTGAAGTTTTAAGATTGACTGTTTGAACAGCTCAGTTGAACTGAATATTTGATGGAAAATGTCTCTATATTTATACTTATTTAATTGCCCTTGATTACCCTTGATTACGATTAATCGCACATTACTAAAGACCACAAACAAAAACAAGTTCAGAGGTGGCACAAGAAATTTTAACTTGTGAAAATCCAATTTGGAATAAAGGACAATTGAATAGAATTGGGCTCAGAATGTTTTGGGCTTCACATTTTTTATGAATTTAACCCATTTTAAAAATTTCAAATAAATTTCCTCGCTCTGAAACAATCTGAAAGATCAAATAGAGCAGACAAAATAATTTCTTACAGAATTAGAAACGGGAAAAATTCAATTCTGAAAATTGACTAATTTATGGAAATTTTCTTACGGCCGGCACTGAACCCAGTCCAAATTTAATCAATTGGTGGATGACAGAACATTTTTTTTAAAATATAATTAGAAATAAAAAAATGATAAGACACAAAAGAAACCACATCAATTGTTATTGTCTTTATTTAATTTTGAGTTTTTCATTGTTTATAGAAAATTATAAAACCAATTTTCTTCTTCTTCTTTTATTTATTCATTAAATAAAATGAAAAGACACGTAAATAACCACTGAATATTCCACTATATAAAGGTGAATTTTAGTACCAAATTAATTCAGTATTATTGAATCGTTTGAATCTTAAACAGCTCCAGTTCTTTTATTGAGCTAAATCAGTAACTTAAAAATTCATATTTATTTAATTGAAGTTTGTTCTAAAATTAATATGTTAATTATTTTTTCTTCAAAGTTCTGATTGAAAGTCAAAAGTTAGAGTTCTGTCGTTAACTTTAATTCAATTAAAAGATTTAATTCTTTATTGGAACATAAACAATTTCACTAATTAATGTTACTTTCAAGTGAAAATAAACGGTAAAAGCAAAACCATTCAAATGCAAACGAGAAGTGTAATCAAAACCATTCAATTTCAATTGAGGTTCAACATGCAAGCCTGTCAAATGAGTTGTGTAGACAACTTAAAAGATAAGTAATGAATCAATTTTGATATAAATAAAATTAATTTAAAATTAATTATAAAAAAGTAAAATAAATTAAATAATAATTTTAAATGAAAATAAATGAAAGTTAAAACAAATATTATAGGGAAGGCGGATATTTTATGTGATCACCAAAAGAAATTTTAAACACTCGCTGCCAAGACCAAAAATTGAAAATGGTACCTATAATTTAGTTTGAACTGAATTTAATTTTTAAATTACATTTAGGTGGAGACGCCCGGTATTTATTCATATTACAAGATAGAGTGAATGAATTGATTTTACATTGGGATTTTTTCAGTATTTATACAAAACAATCCATTAATTTATTTGTAAATTTTTTTTGTATTAAGTATGGGGTTTCTTCTCTTTTTTAGTGCATTTTTTGATTTTTTTATATATAACAGAAATTAGAACAATTATTTCAATAATTATAAAGTAAGAATAAGTTTTAAAAAAATAAGCATTCATTTCAAATTTGCATCTGAAAACAGAATAATCTGTCTTTGTAATAAATATAATCATAATTTGTTAATGGCCAATCAGTCAAAAAACAAAATAATAACTACAATCATCACCAACACATTTTTGTAATAAATATTTATGTAGTTAAAGTAAAGATAACAACGTTTTATTATGAACAAAATTACATAAAAATTATAAATGAAAAATACAAAACAAAAAATCTTGACCTAGTTAATATGGACAAATTGTTTTTCCGTGTGATAAGGTGTTTATTGCATTCATACACACTATTATTAAACGAGGGGTGGTAACATAATTTTAATTGGTTTAAAAAAAAAGTTGATATTTTATAATGCAAATATGTTTCTTGTATGTATTAGTATAGGGGAAAAAATAAATTCAATTTTGTTGGAATATAAGTAGGAATTTTTTCCTTTTTAATTGATTTTTTAATATTATGAAAAAATAAATAGACACAAAAAGTTTCAATTTTAATAATATTTAATGTTTACTGATTGAATTCTTATAATCGAATAATATTTAATTACATTGCAATTATTTTAATTTCTTCTTTTTGTGTGTATAAATTGTAATTAAACATAATTTATAAAGATTATTGTGTTTGTATTGTCTTCTTGAAATAATTCAAATAACAGGGTGATCCCACTCGGCCGTTCTGAATGGTTTAATCCGACCCGGATGACCCTTAACACTCTACTTCATCATCTTCTTCATTTTCATCTTCATCCTCATCTTCATCTTCATCTTCATCTTCCTCTTTGTTTGTTTCATCCTCATTTTCTTCGTCTTCATCTTCATCTTCATCATTGTAATAAGGTTTTATATTCTCCGCACTTGTAGATGTTCTTTTTGGTCCTTCTGATTTACCAACTTTTTGGACATTTTATCTGTCATGTCCAATGACTTTTGTTATTTGATATGGCCCCAGAAATTTTGGTTGTAATTTTAAACCACTACCAAACTGCGTCCTTTTAATTGTCACCCAGTCACCAATTTTATAGGGTTGAGCATTCTTACGATTTTTAGTGAAGCTGTTTTCATTTTCTTTTTGGATTTCAAATATTTTTTCTTTAGCGTGCTCCCTTAGATCATTCCTTTCTTTCAAAAATATTTGAGAAAATTCTTCTTGTATTATTTCTCTCAAATTTAGATCTTCAGAACTTCTCATTTTCACACCCATCATCAATTCAAAAGGTGTAACCGAAATGCTGCGCTGATAAGTATTATTAAGAAATCTTTGCAGCTTGGTGGTATGTTTATACCACTCTTCTGGTTTTTCACGCGCCATTTTTGTTAGAGCTGGAACTATTATTTGATTTATTCTTTCAACTTGACCATTTCCAGTAGGAACCCCTGTTGTTATTGTTCTATGGTCAATCTTTTCGTTTTTACAATACTCCTGAAAATCGTTCGACGTAAACGCCGTACCTTTATCCAAAATTATTTGTTTCGGATTACCAAAAATAGATTTTTGCATCTCTAATTTTTGAATACCTTCTTGCGTACTTACTGTTTTTGCTGGATAAATCCAGACAAATTTGGAAAATGCATCAACCACGCAAAGTATATACTTGTACATTTTCTTTGTAGCTACTAAATTCCCTATGTGATCCATGTGGTAGGTTGCAAGCGGAACATCTCCTTTTGGAATAGGCTTTAAAAACCCTTCTTGTTTTCCTCTTTTCCTTTCAGCAATTATACAAGGAACACAATTGCGAATAATGACTCGAATCTTATTGAGCAATTTAGGAATATAAAATTGTCTGTTAATTAGTTCTGCTGTCTTCTTAGGTCCAAAATGGCCTTGTTCATGATACTTCATCACCAGTTCTGATTGCATCGCTTTCGGTACAACCAAGACCAAATCACCTTTTATCATTTTAAACAAGACACCATTTCTGGAAATATAGTCCTCATATTCACCTGATTCTAACAATGTAAAGATCGGTTTTAAATTTTCATCGTACATTTGAGCTGCTTTTACTCTTGTAACTACATCTTCTTCTATCACCAGGACTACTGGATTTCTACTCAGGGCATCTACATGACGCATACGATGTGCTGCTCTATGTTCCAGTTTAAATTCAAATTCTTGAAGCTGTAACGCCCAGCCCGCTATTCTTGAATTTAACTCCTTCTTTTGCATTGTAGCTTTGAATGCTGCACAATCAGTCGCTATTATAAAGTTTAATCCCAGAAGATGTACTCTAAATTTTCTAAGTGCGACAACAATCGCCAATACTTCTAACTCATAACTAGTATATCGTTCTTCACATAAAGATGTTTTCTTGCTATAGTAGAAAACGGGATGAAATAGTCGATCCTCGTCGCATTTCTGTAACAGCGTGGCACCTAACCCAATCTTACAAGCGTCCGTATGTAATTCCGTTTCTGTTGTGATGGAATATATTCTTAGAACTGGTTTCTTTATTAGAATATTTTTAAGTTGATTGAAAGATTCTCTTTGTAATATACCAAAATTAAATTCTACATCTTTTCGTAACATGTCCGTTAATGGTTTAGCCAAAATCGCATAACCTTCAATGAATTTACGAAAATACCCAGTTAACCCCAAAAAACTCTGCACTTTTTTAACAGATTTTGGTTCTGCAAATTTTGATATAGCATCGGTTTTTTTCTTTGACGGACTTATGCTTCCATTTTCTATCTCATATCCCAAGTATTCTATGTTTTTATCCAAAAATTGACATTTAGACCACTTAATTTTCAACCCATTTGCAGCTGCAACACCTAAAACTTCTTTCAACCTTGAAATCGCCTCATTTTCATTTGCAGCTGGGATCACCAAATCATCCATGTATACACACACTATTTTTCTTAAACATAGTGGTCTGAAAATATTATTAATAAGTCGTTGAAAAACAGCTGGAGAGTTACACAACCCGAATGGTGCTATTAGAAATTCGTAATGTCCAAATGGCACTGTAAACGCTGTATATTTTATTGACTTTTCTGCAATTGGGACATGAAAGAATCCATTTCGAAGATCAAGTGTAGAAAATAATTTTGCATTCTGTAACTGATCAATCTGGTCATCAACAAGGGGTAAGGGATATCTATCTTTAACAACAATATCATTTAATCTTCTATAGTCGACACATAACCTCTTTGTGCCATCTTTTTTATTCACCAGAACTATTGGACTCCCAAAATTCGAAATACTAGGACGAATAATACCCTCTTCTAGCCACTCATCAATTTGAATTTGTACGACTTCTGTTTCAAGTGCGGTGATAGTCGTCTGGGCTTCTGATAAATTGGTACTTCACTTGTAAGAATTATATTCATTTCGATGTCCGTTTGATTTTTAATATTTATCGGATTGTAATTTACGACCATTTTTTTAATGTCTTCAGAAATTTTTTTATTCTTTATGTGACTAAGTTCTAATGAAATTTCATCATGCTCGATCGCCATCAAATAATTTTGTCCGTAGAACTTTGTCATTTTAATACCAGTTGGACTTAAAATAGTAATTGTTTGATTTATGAGTTCCTTCCCTAATATGACGTCAACTGGTAAGAGACCATCTTCAACAATATGAAAAACCGTGTCAAACTCGTCAACATCAATTTTGACTTTTGTGTAGAACCGCCCTATGGTGGATAACCCTTTTGATCCTGCACCATTAAATGTAGTGGTTTGATTCACAAAACTTGATTCGCCAATATCCACGTATTTGTTTCTCGCCATAAAATTCAAGTCACTTCCATTGTCCACCATCGCGTATACATCCTGCCCTTCAATGATTTTTTTTTTTATATCACTATTTGTTGATTTTATTATTCCAGCCTGCATTGCTGCACAAACTTTAACCTCCTTGGTACAATTCGGAGAAACATGCCCGAATTCACCACATTTGTAACACCTTGGCCCTTTTTCTTTCGTTCTGCAATTTTTTCCAACATGGCCGGCACCTCCACAACTATAACATTTGAGAGAACTTAAATTTGATTTTCTGAAATTTGACTTAGGAATCGCACCAGTTGCTGTTGCATGAGTTGATATAGTTGTTTTCCTCATTTTGCTTTTCATTTCATCGTAAATTTCTAGCTTATTTTTGAATTCGGCCATATTTGTTGCGCCGTACAATATAACCTTATTTGTTTCGACGTCAGTTATTTCATCAATACAATATTGGATAATTGCAGCATCTTCAATGCCTCCACTTTTTCCTAATAGCCTTAATACAATCAAGTAAAATTTGCATGATTCATCTGATTTTTTTTTTCTGTCAACCATCTTTCGATGAATTACTGCACTGTTCTCTGATTTGTGGAATTCTTCTGTTAGAAACTCTGTCAAATTCTTCCAATTGGTTGTATCAGTTGCTGCTGTCAAACTCTGTTTTGCTGTTCCCACCAATAATCTTTTAGCATAGATAGTTTTTTGTAAATCAGACCATCCTATGCAAAGTGCAGCTTCATCAACATCAGCAATCCATTTTTTTATTGGAATATCATCATCGCCGCTGAACTTTGTTAAAGACTCCTCAACATCTTTAAAAAGAAATTGTGTTGTTGTGTTTGTAAAGGTTCTGTCACTCAAAGTTTGGTTTATTAATAAATTTTCCTTTCGAAGCGACTCAATTTCAATTTCTCTTAATTCAAGCTCCTTTTCCAAAAGTTCCTTACGTTGTGTCTCTATTTGTAGTTGTTGCTTTTCATTCTCTTTTCTTAGTTGTTCAATCTTATATTCTTGAAGTAAAGCATCGTTTCTTAGTGGTTCACTTGATGGATTCGTATTACCAAACTGATGTGTAGAACGCCTATTGCTACTGAATGTAAGTTCATCTAATCGCCTTTTAAAATCTTCTTCATCTAAGATTTCCTGTCTTCTTTTGGACTGGCCACGCCGTTTGCCTCCCATTGCAAAAATTATTAAAATAGACAAAACCGAAATAATAATTTAAAACGTAGTAAATATTTAAATAGAAAATGTTTTTGTTGCTCTTTTTTTTTTTAAAATCGGCCTTAATTTTTAAATTTTAATACCAAAATATTAAATTTTAACACCAAAATATTAAATTTTATTTGTCTCTTTTTTTTTTATTATTTGGTTGAAATCTATTGTTCTTCTTTTAATCAACATTTATCAAATATAAAATAAGTAACTTACAGTTACTTGTTCGCCAAATCTACCGTTACCTGATTCGTTTCATAAAACAAAAGAAATTTATCACCAAGCGATCCTTCTAGAATATTTCTAATTTCTTCAACAAACACCTTTGTTGGAAAACACCGTTATACAATGCACCTCGTTGTACTTTTAACCATATAGAAAATATTCAAGTAGTAAATGTTTTTAATTTCTTGTTTTATTTGGAAAACCAGCATTAATTTCTTTTAAAATTTTTTTTAACACCATAATTTTAAATTTTATTTGTCACCCTTTTTTTTTTTATTATTATTTAGTTGAAATTATACAGTCTATTGTTCTTCTTATTATCAGCAATTATCAAAAATAAAATAAGTAACTTACAGTAATCAGTTGATTTTTCTTTGTACTTATCTCATAAAAGAAATGAAATTTACCACCAAGCAATCCTTCCAGAATATTTTAGTTTTCTCCATGAACACCTTTGTTGGAAAACACCGTTATACAACGCACCTCGTTGTACTTTTCCTTAAAAAAATTCGTCACTAAAATTCTTCACCTTCAAATTTTTTTTTCTTTTATACACCCACTCACTGATAACATGCGACGCCGGAAATTTATTGAAACTTTTTACTAAAAAAAAACTTTAACCGCCACGTTTTTTCTTAAACCGAAAATAGTCCAATTTTTGTTTCACAATATTGTCTAGTTTTTTTTTTAATCTTAATCGAAGATCAATCCCGGTTGAGCCCCCGAGTAGGAATTTTCTCTCTTTCTCTTTCTTTATCATTTTATTTACAGCGAGACGCCAGCATCGTATGGGACACTTTTCAAGAACTCTACTATTGGGCTATTGGTAGAGAGCAGAAAAAATAAAAAATTATGGATTCAAAACTAAAAATAAAATAATAAATCATTTGCATTCATCAAGAGAAAAAAAAATTAAATGAAAAAAAACAAACTATTTGTTGTCTCAGTGTGTGTGTTGATATTTATAAATTATGCTTTATGAAAACAACAAAAAAATAAGTAGAAGAAAACTTCAATTAATTACTACACAAAAAAAAAGAAACTTATTTTACCACTTTGCCAATTTGTATTATAACTTTTTTTTCTTGCAAACATGAAAAAAAAGTTTAATGAAAAACAAAACAAATATTTGTAATCAAAATTTTAACACACATATTCATTATCATTTGTTTTTACTCTTATTCTTCTTCTTCTTTTTTTAATAAAGGCATTGATAATAATAATAATAATAATAATCATTTAGTGAAAAAAATTAAAAAAAGAAAAAAACGAATCTATTTATGAATATTTATGACAAATTTTTTTTAAAATATTTCAATATGGACAAATTATTTTCCGTGTGTTATTGAGGGTTTATTTTGCCATAGCAATGCACACATGCACACATACTATTATTATTAAAGGGGTGTTGACATAATTTTAATTGATTACCAATAAAAATTGAAATCAACATAAAATAAAACAATAGTTTACTGTGTAAAATCACACTGTTATTGAAAAAACTATTTTTAATTGTGTTCTCCCTCACACTCATTAATAGATGAACATTCAATATTTTGTTCGTGTAGAATAAAATTTACGGGAAAATATACCTTATTCGGAAGTGTTAAGGTCTATTATGGCAAATCATGAAAGAATTTGAATGTTTTTAATTGTGTTCACTCTCCCTCACACTCATTAAATAGAATAGATTAACATTAAATTTTTTATATCAGCTGATTAGAAACAATAATAATAATTGATTGTATATGGACCACCTTGGTATAATGACCATATATTCAATTTTTAATATTTAATAATATTTCTGCATAAAAAATTCATCAGGGAAATAAAAATAATATTTTTAAATTATAGTAAATCAAAATTTTGGGGAGTAAAACTTGTCAAAAATTAATTTAGACCCATAGTTGAAATTATGGAATAAATTTATGTGACTAATTTAAAGAGAGAGAAAAAAAAATAAGATTTCTTCTAAACAAATAAAAGTTAAAATAAATAAATAAAAAGTTATTTTATATTTATGCTGAAATAATAATAAATAAGAAGAAGAAAAAATTTTTAATGTTTTTATTAAAACAAAAACAAAAATGTATCAACTTATAAATGAATGCACGTGATATTTTTTATTGCTTATTTTATATATTTAAACATGAGAATAAAAAAAAACACACACACAAACACACACACACACCAAAAACAAAATTTTAATTTAAATTTTACTATAAAGAAAAATTGCGTTAATCGTGAATTATTTCAAATATAAATTCAAAGAAACGAAAGAATTCTATTAGAACTTAAAAATAAATCAGAATAATGACAAAACTAATTAATTACAAAATATTCATTTATTTTTTACTTGTGAATAGGTGATAATAACTCAAGGTTATTTTAATTTTTAAGATTACCAAGGTTCTCGTGGTCGGCTGTTTCTGTGGTTTGACATTTTTGTGGTTTACCGTTTTTGTGGTTTGCGGTTTTTGTGGTCTGCTGTTTTTGTGGTTTGCGGTTTTTGCGGTTTGTGTCACGATAGTAAAATATTTGAATTGGAGACAATTCATTTATTTTTAATATTTTTGTTGAACGGATTTAATAATTCATAAGTCGATATTCTTACAAATTTTTTTACTTGTAAACATTTAAAGTTAAACATCAAAAATTGAACGAGAAATTCTTATTTTTAATTGGAAATAAAGTTTCGTTGTAAATTAAAGAAAGAATTTTAACTTTTTAGAGGTATTTTTTTTCACATTCACATTTATAAAATTATGGCCGAAATTCCAAATCAACATTTTGTTTCCGATTATTTTTTTTTAAATCTTTTTCTGGTCGTTATATTTTGTTGTCTATTTTTGCTTTGTTTTTTGTGCTTTTTTTTTTTTATTATTTATCAACAATTTCTAATTAGTTTAATTTATTAAATTGGAAATAAAATTATATTTTTTTTTTATAAATAATTTTAAAAAGAAATTTTTTTTCGCATTATTTTTTCCAAATCGATATTCATTAGAACAACAACAAAATCTATCACCAATGCAATTGCAACAACAACAAACACGTGACAACATTAATTCAATTAGATAATTAAATATAAAATGGCCAAACTTTAGCCAAAAATAAAACAAAAACAGATTATTTTCATGTAAATTACAAAACGTCTTCTGTTTTTTTTTCTGCAATTCTATTTTGGATTCATCATACTCATAGTCATATGTACCGTTTATTTTCACTGATTGATTAAATATGCCTTCCATATATAAAAAATATAATTTGTCTGATTGTTCCTTCTTTGTTTTCATAATTAAAATTTATATTGATAATGAATTTTTAATTAATATAATTTTATAATTTATCTTAGATACCAATCATAATAAAGTTTTTTTTACATTTCTTAAATTTATTTCAAAAATAAATTTCTGAAGTTTTTTCAGCCCAAGAATAATGAACAATGACTAAATCCTAAATATGTCTAATATTACAGTCGACCGCGCACGCGTGCGAAAGAGACAGGTGACAAATACACTCAGTTCTCAATTTTATTTATTATATAACGTATGGTGGACGTTTTCTTTTTTTTGGTGGGTAAGTATAAATTTAATTATTTTTCTTTTGTTTTCAGAATAAATATATATGGACTGGACATCAATCATCATCATCATCATCATCATACACGAACAAATACGTCATTACAAAAAAGCATTGAAATACAATAAAAACATGTAAACGTCATTACAACAAAAACAATTCAAAAATAATTGTTATTGGCCATATCTCAAAAACTAGATCTCTAAACTCATTTCTGAAAAGTTTTTTGTTCCCTCATCTCTCCGCAAAATTTCTAATTACTATAATTTAAAAATATAATTTTTGTTAATTTTTATATTATTAAATATTATGAAATATTAAAAATTGTATATAGGGTCATTATACCAATATGGTCCATATACAACATACACGAACAAATACGTCATTATAAAAAAAGCATTGAAATACAATAAAAACAAGTATACGTCATTTCAAACAAAAAAACTAAAAAATAATTGTTATTACCCATATAAAATATTTAATGAGTGTGAGGGAGATTGAACACAATTCAAATTACTTTTTTCAATAACAGTGTGATTTTACACAGTAAACATATCGTTTTATTTTATGTTGATTTCAATTTTTATTGGTAATTAATTAAAATTATGTAATAATAATAGTAGTGTGTATGTATGCATTGCTATGGCAAAATAAACCCTCAATAACACACGGAAAATAATTTGTACATATTGAAATATTTTAAAAATTTTGTCTAAAAGATGACGTAAATAGATTCTTTTTTTTGATTTTTTTATTAATTAATTATTTTGATTTTTGATTATTATTATTATCAATGCTTTTATTATTAAAAGAAGAAGAAGAAGAAGAAGAAGAAGAAGAAGAAGAAGAAGAAGAAGAAGAAGAAGAAGAAGAAGAAGAAGAAGAAGAAGAAGAAGAAGAAGAAGAAGAAGAAGAAGAAGAAGAAGAAGAAGAAGAAGAAGAAGAAGAAGAAGAAGAAGAAGAAGAAGAAGAAGAAGAAGAAGAAGAAGAAGAAGAAGAAGAAGAAGAAGAAGAAGAAGAAGAAGAAGAAGAAGAAGAAGAAGAAGAAGAAGAAGAAGAAGAAGAAGAAGAAGAAGAAGAAGAAGAAGAAGAAGAAGAAGAAGAAGAAGAAGAAGAAGAAGAAGAAGAAGAAGAAGAAGAAGAAGAAGAAGAAGAAGAAGAAGAAGAAGAAGAAGAAGAAGAAGAAGAAGAAGAAGAAGAAGAAGAAGAAGAAGAAGAAGAAGAAGAAGAAGAAGAAGAAGAAGAAGAAGAAGAAGAAGAAGAAGAAGAAGAAGAAGAAAATTAAAGAAATTTAATGGACGGAGGAGTATAAGGGGTTAGTAAAATAGGAAAAAAAAATTTACAATGAACGACCACACAAACAAACAACAGTACAAAAACACACACACACACACACAATCTAAATTCTTTTTTTTTTGTTCAGTTTTGCTTTTGTTGTTTTTTTTTTTAGAAAAGAAAATGTAACAATTTCTCCCCTTTTTGTTTTTTTTCTATATTTTTTTTTCAGATAATATTGAATGTTGATCGCATTAGATTTATTTGGTAAAAAAAAAAATGAAAAAAAAAAAATTATGTAAATCTACTCAGTTGTACAGACAATTTTTGAATTGAACCAAATGTATATAAATAAATAGTAATGTTATATCAATAGTGATACCGTTAGAAAGATATTTTCACAAATTTTATGAAAATAATTACAAATTAAGAAAAATTTGAAAATTTCACTTTTTTTTTTTATGATGAAATTTTTTTTTATCAACATTTCTAATTTTTTTTCTATTATCATTTATTTTTTTATTTTTTCCAATTTAACCATTTAAAAAATACATAATTTTCGATTTAAAAAATTAATTATTATTTTTTTATAAAAGTACATTTAATTACAAATATTTGTGTACATTTTTTTTTTTCAAAAATTGAAATATAAGCAAAATTTTTTACTAAAACTAAAAGTGTTGTTGACTGAAAAAAAAAATGACCAAAAATTGAACTTTATAAAAAAATTATGTTTTGTTTTAAAAAAATTTTAAATTTTTTTTTATTTTAATTTTCTCCATAATTTCCATCATCAAAAATACAAAATAGAAAAAGCAATGAAAAGAAAAACTTTTTTAAAAAAATGAATTTTTTTTTTGCTATTTTAAATTTTTTAAATTTGTTTTTTATTCTCTGATTTTTTCTTTATTTATTTATTAATCATCAGGGTGTCAGGGTATTTAGTTAATTCTAATGGTAACATTATTATTTTTCATTAAAAGATTCTTTTTTATTAATATCCTTCATATTTTTGGATATTCCATTTACAATAATTATCCTCACATTTACCTGATCTCAATGTGGATAATTTATTATAAAAACCGCCAACTTTAACTCCTTCTGCAACAGCTAAATATTCATTCCAGAAAATATTTTTAATTTTAAAATTTTGTGTTCCTTCAATTGCTTCGAATTGCCATTGTCCAGTTTCCTTTGTTTCATTTTCTTTTCTCCAACCAAAGACTGCACGTCGATCATTGTCCAAAACGAACTCATTGGTGTCTGCATACAAATACTGATTTCCATGTTTGCTTTTAATGTGAAAATATTTGCCATTTGATATTGGATACAAATAGTGTGCTAAGTAACTATAAGTTGTAGATGCTGAGTAAAGAAATGGAATGTATCTTAAATTATCATGAGAATAACCACTAATTGTATAAATATTTTTGTTAAATTTAACATTTCCAATGACAACTCTTTGATTCCATGGGAAATTTTTTAAAGATTGTGGAAGTTTCGCTTTTAAATCAATCAAATTTTGGTTATTCTCATAAGTTTTGTTGAAATCAACGAAAACACGATAAGCGATTGTTGTTGTTGGTGCACTGTAAACGTGTTGATTTTTTATCATTTGTTCAAACAACAAACGATAACCAAGAATAATTGTTTCATTATCTGTGAATGAATTCAAGAATCCAATCACAATCTCAGCATTAGAAATGTTTTTATTATAAACAGACGCGATTAGGAAATCTCTGACTATTTTGGTTGAATTGAAAAACAATTGACGTCCACGATCAAAGTCACCACTGTGAATCAAAGAGACAATAATTGGGATAATTAATTCGGCCTGTAACTCTTTCAGATATTTTATTTGGTCTAGATATTTTTGCGTTGATTCAAAACATGATAATTTTTCTCTTTCAATAAATTTAAATCTCATTTCCTCTACATTCTGTAAATATGCATCTAAATTCTTCACCGACATTGATTTAAGTTCTTCAGTAGCAAATTTAAAGTCGAGTTCATACGTTTTTGAATGTGAATTATACATTTGCTCGTACCCGTAATTCGGTGCCTCCATTGAATTTGAATACATAATTGGTCGATTTCTTCTATTTGGATAATTTGCATCACTTCCAACAAATAAAATAAAGAAGAGAAGAACAATTATAACGAGATCCTTCATTATTTGATTCTTTTGAAGAACTTTTCACTTTAAATATTTCATGTTTTAAGATTGACTGTTTGAACAGCTCAGTTGAACTGAATATTTGATGGAAAATGTTTCAATATTTATACTTATTTAATTGCCCTTGATTACCCTTGATTGCGATTAATCGCACATAACTAAAGACCACAAACTAAAACAAGTTCAGAGGTGGCACAAGAAATTTTAACTTATGAAAATCAATTTTGGAATAAAGGACGATTGAATGGAATTAGGTACAGAGTATTTAAGGCTCCACATTTTTAATAGATTTAACCCTTTTTCAAAATTTTCAATAAATTTTCTTGCTCTGGAACAATTTGAAAGATCAAATAGAGCTGACAAAATAATTTCTTCCAGAATTAGAAACGGGAAAAATTCCATTTTGAAAATTGACTAATTTATGGAAATTTTCTTACGGCCGGCAGTCCAAATTTAATCAATTGGTCGATGACAGAACATTTTTTCTAATATATAATTAGAAATAAAAAAATGATAACACACAAAAGAAACCACATCAATTGTTATTGATTTTAATTTTTCCATTGTTTATAGAAAATTATAAAACCAATTTTCTACTTTTTCTTCTTCTTTTCTTTATTTCTTCTTCTTATTCTTTAGATAAAATGAATAGCCACGTAAATAACCACTGAATATTCCACTATATAAAGGTGAAATTTAGTTCGAAATTAATTCAGTATTATTGAATCGTTTGAATCGCAAACACTTCCAGTTCTTTTATTGAGCTGAATCAGTAAATTAAAAATTCATATTTATTTAATTGAAGTTTGTTCTAAGAGAAATAAGTTAATTATTTTTTCTTATAAGTTCTGATTGAAAGTCAAAAGTTTAACTTCTGTCGTAGACTTTAATTCAATTAAAAGATTAATTTCTTTATTGGAACATAAACAATTTCACTACTTACTGTTACTTTCAAATGAAAATAAACGGTAAAAGCAAAACCATTCAAATGCAAACGGGAAGTGTAATCAAAACCATTCAATTACAATTGAGGATCAAAGCTTGTCAAATGCGTTGTTTAGACAACTTAAAAGATAAGTAATGAATTAATTTTGAATTTAATTTTTTTATTTAATAAAATTCTTAAATTTTCTCAACGGGGAATTAATTATAAAAAAGTAAAATATTTTAAATAATAAATTTAAATGAAAATAAATGTAAGTTAAAACAAATATTATAGGGAAGGCGGATATTTTATGCGATCAACAAAAGAAATTTTAAACACTCTGAGCCAAGACACAAAATTGAAAATTGTTATTTTTACATATGAGATTATATTTACATTCACTGGGTACCTATAATTTAGTTTGGACTGAATTTAATTTTTAAAATACTTTTATGTGGAGACGCCCGGTATTTATTCATATTACAAGATAGAGTGAGTGAATTCATTTTACATTGTTTTTCACAAAACAATCCATTAATTCCTTTGTAATTTGTTTTTGTATTAAGTATGGGGTTTCTTCTCTTTTTTTAGTGCACACTTGAAAGTGATTAAAAAAATGAATTATGTTTTGATTCAAAAACTTTTGTTTTTGTTTTAGTTTTCGTTCTTGTTTTGGTTTTTTGTTTCTGTTTTCATTTTTTGATTTTTTTTTATATAACAGAAATTAAAACAATTATTTCAATAAATAATAATATAATAATAATAATATAAAGTAAGAATAAGATTTAAAAAAATAATCATTCATTTCAAATTTTCATCTGAAAACAGAACAATCTGTCTTTGTTATAAATATAATCGAAATTTTTAATCAGTCAAAAAACAAAACAATAACTACAATTAACATCAACACATTTTTGTAATAAATATTTATGTAGTTAAAGTAAAGATAACAAAGTTTTTATTATGAACAAAACTACATAATAATTATAAATGAAAAACACAATACAACAATTGTTGAAATATAGTTAATATGGACAAATTCTTTATCCGTGTGATTGGGTGTTTATTGCATGCGTACACACTGTGACATAATTTTAATTGGTTTTAAAAAAAATGTAAAGATGTTTCTTGTATGTATTAGTGTATAGGAAAATAAATTCAATTTTGTTAGCAACCAACTCTCTTTTTGCACGGTAGATACGTTCCAAAGAAAACCGTGTAAAAATAATCCGATTAAAAAAATACATGCTGCATATGGTAAAATTAAGGATATGTTCCTCAACTTTAAAAAACCGTGTAAGATGGAAAAAAGCTATATGTTGTTCTAAAAACCGTGTAAAAAAAAAGCAATAATGTAAACTCATATTATACAAATAGAAAATAAATAGTAACAACTATAATTTTTTTGTCTTTTTCATTATTAAAAAATTATTTTCTGGACCGTATTATTTCAAATTTGTGTATAAAAAGACCGTGTAAAAAGAGAATTGCGTGTATATGTACATACATATTATTATTACTATTTTATGAAAGAGTAAATTACTATTTACCCTGTTTTTTTATAGAATTTCAAATCTCTCTCCTACATCATGTGCTTGTGAAAGATCTTTTAGTACGCATACGGATATCCATTCTATAAAAGAAATATAGATTGACGAATGAACGGTGACGCAAAACTTATTTTTATTAACTATAATTTGATGGTATTATAATTATTATTATCTCTACTGATTTCATAATGAAATTCAAATTATTATCAATAAATATGTTTAAATTATTAATAATTCTTTTATTTCAGATTATAATAAAGTCGTTAGAAAAACCAGAAGAAGTTTTATTGGGCCCTATTAATATAATGGATGATAATTATATTTCCGATAGTGACGTTTTTTTTATCTAATTCAGATTCGGACTCATATTAAAGCAACAACAATGAAATGGAGTATGATAAGGACGAAAGTGATATTATCGATGATAAACAAAAACCTATGATATAATTGTTGAAGAAGATAGCAGCAAAGTATTTTTGATAAATGATCCATTAAAGAATGATCAGAACCCATCATCTGAAGCATCTTATCAAATATCTGAAATTGATAAAATGATTAAAAAATAGTTAACCAAAAAATGATATTGCTTTATAATAATCAACGAAATTTCATATTTTTCCGAATGAATTAAAGTTCGTTTTCTGTATTTTTTATGATTACATTTTTTTTCCTTTGTACTATTTGAATAGAAGAATTATTCAATTTATTATTATTGATTATTTAATTTTATTTTAATTTTGATTGAATTTTTGGATAATCCTCTTTTGTATTTTGTATTTAGCATTAAGCTGTGATTATTTGGATTACAGTATATTAATTGCACCTGTATCTGTATTATGTACCTATTACCTTTAAGACAGTAATTAATACATTTATAATATTTTAATAATAATAACAATAAACTAAAACGTAAGTTTTGAAAAAAAAAATTGTTTTTAATTTACTTTTTGTGAAATTTAAAAAAAAAAAAATTTCATGAAAATTTTGATCACACACACATGCAGAGTAATTTTTTTGCTTCTAAAGATTGTAGTGTTCCATTACAAATTCTGCAAGTAAAATGTTAAATTTTCACAATTTTTGTTGTTGTTGTTGTTGATCGATAGAAATCAAGTGAAATTAAAAATAATAAAAATCACACAGTTGTGCAGACAATTTCAGAATTTTTCAGAAATTTTCAGAAAAGTTAATAAATAAAAGTAAAGTTCTATAAATGGTGGTACCGTTAGAAAGATATTTTCTCAAATTTTAAGAAAAAAATTTACAAATTAAGAAAATTATGGAAATTTTACATATTTCTCCAATCATGAAATTTTTTTTTATCAACTTTTTTTTTTTTTCTTCATTTTTTTTTTCTTCCACTTTCTTCATTTAAAACACGTCCACTTTTCTATTTTAAAAGTAAATTATTATTTATTTATGAAAGTAGATTCAATTACCAATATTTATGTAAATTTGAGTGTTTGGAAAAAATTAAATATAAGCAAAATTTTAAACTAAAAGTAAAATTGTTCTTGGCTGAGAAAAAAATGACAAAAAATTGATCATTATTAAAAAAATTATGTTTTGTTTTTTAAAAATTTTAAATTTTTTTTTATTTTAATTTTCTCCATAATTTCCATCATCTAATAAAAATAGAAAATCAATGAAAAGAAAATTTTTTTTATAAAAACGAATTTTTTTTTTGCTATTTTAAATTTTTTTTGAAAATTTTTGAAATTTTTGAATTTTTTTATTTTTTATTCTCTGATTTTTCTTTATTTATTTATAATCGTGTCAGGTATTGAGTTAATTCTAATGGTATCATTATTATTTTTCATTAAAAGATTCTTTTTTATTAGTTTCCTTCATATTTTTGGAAATTCCATTTGCAATAATCATCCTCACATTTACCTGATCTCAATGTGAATAATTTAGGATAACCGTATGATGTAACTCCTTCTGCAACAGCTAAATATTCATTCCAGAAAATATTTTTAATCTTAAAATTTTGTGTTCCTTCAATTGCTTCGAATTGCCATTGTCCAGTTTCTTTTGATTCATTTGCTTTCATCCAACCAAAGACTGCACGTCGATCATTGTCCAAACCGAACTCATTGGTGGCATACAAATACGCATTTCCTTCTTTGCTTTTAATGTGAAAATATTTACCATTTGATATTGGATACAAATAATGTGCTGAGAAACTAACAGTTGTATTTGCTGAGTAAAGAATTGTTGGAATTTTTCTTAAATTATCATCAGAATAAACAGGACCATATGTCCTAATATTTTTGTTAAATTTAACATTTCCAATGACAACTATTTGATTCCATGGGAAATTTTTTAACGATTGTGGAAGTTTCGCTTTTAAATCAATTAAATTTTGGTTATTTTCATAAGTTTGGTTGAAATCAACAAAAACACGATAAGCGATTGTTGTTGTTGGTGCACTGTAAACGTGTTGATTTTTTATCATTTGATCAAACAGCAAACGATAACCAAGAATAATTGTTTCATTATCTGTAAATGAATTCAAGAATTCAATCACAATCTCAGCATTAGAAATGTTTTTATTATAAACAGACGTGATTATGAAATCTCGTTCTATTTTGCTTGAATTGAAAAACAATTGACGTCCACGATCTAAGTCACTGACAATATTTGAGATAATTAAATCGTCCTGTAACTCTTCCAGATATTTTATTTGGTCTAGATATTTTTGCGTTGATTCAAAACATGATAATTTTTCACGTTCAATAAATTTAAATCTCATTTCCTCTACATTCTGTAAATATGCATCTAAATTCTTCACCGACATTGATTTAAGTTCTTCAGTAGCAAATTTAAAGTCGAGTTCATACGATTTTGAATGTGAATTATACATTTGCTCGTACCCGTAAGTCGGGGCCTCCATTGAATTGGAGTACATAATTGGGCGATTTCTTCTATTTGGATAATTTGCATCACTTCCTACAAATAAAATAGAGAAGAGAAGAACAATTATAACGAGATCCTTCATTATTTGATTCTTTTGAAGAACTTTTCACTTTAAATATTTCAAGTTTTAAAATTGACTGTTTGAACAGCTCAGTTGAACTGAATATTTGATGGAAAATGTCTCAATATTTATACTTATTTGATTGCCCTTGATTACCCTTAAATGCGATTAATCGCACATAACTAAAGACCACAAACAAAAACAAGTTCAGAGGTGCCACAAGAAAATTTAACTTATGAAAATCCATTTTGGAATAAAGGACCATTGAATGGAATTGGTCACAGAATATTTTGGGCTCCACATTTCTTATGAATTTAACCCTTTTTCAAAGTTCTCAATAAATTTCTTCGTCTTGCAGCAATCTAAAAGATTAAATAGAGCAGACAAAATAATTTCTTCCAGAATTAGAAACGGGAAAAATTCAATTTTGAAAATTGACTAATTTATGGAAATTTTCTTACGGCCGGCACTGAATACATTCCAAATTTAATCAAATAGTCGATGACAGAACATTTTTTCTAAAATATAATTAGAAATAAAAAAATGATAAGACACAAAAGAAACCACATCAATTGTTATTGTCTTTATTTAATTTTGACCTTTTCATTGTTTATAGAAAATCATAAAACCAATTTTCTTTTTTTTTTTTATTTCTTCTTCTTATTCATTGAATAAAAATTAAAAGACACGTAAATAACCACTGAATATTCCACTATATAAAGGTGAATTTTAGTACCAAATTAATTCAGTATTATTGAATCGTTTGAATCGCAAACACTTCCAGTTCTTTTATTGAGCTAAATCAGTAACTTCAAAATTCATATTTATTTAATTGAAGTTTGTTCTAAAAGAAATAAGTTAATTATTTTTTCTTCAACGTTCTGATTGAAAGTCAAAAGTTAGACTTCTGTCGTTGACTTTAATTCATTTAAAAGATTTAATTCTTTATTGGAACATAAACAATTTCACTAATTAATGTTACTTTTAAATGAAAATAATCGGTAAAAGCAAAACCATTCAAATGCAAACGAGAGGTGTAATCAAAACCATTCAATTACAATTGAGGATCAACATGCAAGCCTGTCAAATGCGTTGTTTAGACAACTTAAAAGATAAGTAATGAATTAATTTTGAATTTAATTTTTTTATTTAATAAAATTCTTAAATTTTCTCAACGGGGAATTAATTATAAAAAAGTAAAATAAATAAAATTATAATTTTAAATGAAAATAAATGAAAGTGAGTGAATTGATTTTACATTGTGATTTTTTCAGTATTTATACAAAACAATCCATTAATTCATTTGTAATTTTTATTTTGTATTAAGTATGGGGTTTCTTCTCTTTTTTAGTGCATACCTGAAAGTGAATAAAAAAATGAATTGTTTCGGTTTTCATTTTTTGATTTTTTTTTATATAACAGAAATAAGAACAATTATTTCAATAATTATAAAGTAAGAATAAGTTTTAACAAAATAAGCATTAATTACAAATATGCATCTGAAAACAGAATAATCTGTTCACAATATTGTAATAAATATTTATGGAGTTAAAGTAAAGATAACAAAGTTTTTATTATGAACAAAATGAAAAAAAATTATAAATAAAAAAAAAAAAACCACAAATCTTGATCTAGTTATTATGGACAAATTTTTATCCGTGTGATTAGTTGCATTCATTCCCACTATTATTAAACGAGGGGTGGTAACATAATTTTAATTGGTTTAAAAAAAAAAAGTTGATATTTTACACTCATAAAAGGGAATAATAATGAAAATTAATGTAAACTGACACACCCACCCACACACACTCATATAAAGATTACAAAAACCACAACACCATTTTTTTCACTAAAAAAAAAATGTCTGACACGAAGTTAAAATAATAAGAAGAAGAATTATATTAAAATGTTTTTATACAAGTTTTTTCATTCATGAAAATCATCGATAGTTTTTTTGTTGTAATGATATTTAAATTTGTAATAATTGAAATATTGAAATAAAATTAATATTTTGTACAAAAAATTGTCTTTAATGTTAAGAAAATAATATAAAAAAATTTATATTTTTAACATAATTAATTATTAAACTGAATTTTAATTAATTGTATTTATTTAAATTAATTATAAATAGCAAAAAGGAAAATGAATATAATCATAGAAAATTAGTTTACTTCACAATTGAGTTTTTTTTATATATTTGAAAATATGTACATTGGTACATATTTTAAAAATAATTTTCTTCTCATTATTTTTTTGTCTAATTATCAAATTTTCTTCTTTTAATTTATTTTTACATCATAAAAATTGCCTACAATAAAATTTAAAAATAATTCTACAGTTATTCATTCTTTTAAAATATTTTATTTCTTTTTTTATTTAGTTTCCACAGAGGGCTGTTGATAAAGTACCAATTTTGCTAGCCGATGTGTCTGTGATAAATTGTCAATACACAGGCTGACAGAATACACTTTACGATCTATTCTCTTCAACCACAGCTCCAAATAGATATGCGTACGTTTTAAAAATTTCTAATAGATAAAATCTCATTGTTTATGTCATATAGACTCGGAAATAAGATATCACAGAATCTATGTGAGATATCACTCAATCTATGCGCGTACAGAATTCACCCGCTGTGCTATTATATAATTATTTCAGCGTTAAGATGGCATAGAGAAAATACAATTTGGAGCTTCATTTGTTTTGATTAAAAAAATAATATTAAGGATTGCAGTATTTGAATTATTTTATAATAAAACAGATTTGACAAAATGTCGTTCTGTCGCTCTAATTAGATTTTTGTCAATTTTAATTATGGAAAACATAAAAAAAAGTTACAATGTGACGATATTTTAAAATCTGCATCGACTAAATTTTATTTAATATTGATATTGAGAATAACAAAATCTTCATTTGTTTATCTACGATTATTCAATAATAACTGATGACTATAAATTGGTAAGATCTTATCATTGTTTATAAAACAAAATTGTTTTTTAATAAATAATAAACGAAGAAAATTTTATTATCACATTCAATAATAAGAGATTATTTCTAACGTAACGACAGTTAATCTGTTTTAATGCTGATCTTAAAATATCTGAGACTGCAATAAAATATTTATATGAGTTGAGATGAGTTAAATTGAATAAATGGCAACGTTCATAATATTATTAAATTAATTTATCACTTTTTTTTTTAAATTTTAGATTTTTTGACGCAATTGTATCTAATTGTAATGCAATTATTATTTTCTTCAAGTCTCATCTTTTTATTTTCTTTTCTTTTCATTATTATTTTTGTCTTTATTCTTGCCATTAAAACAATTGGTTTAGATTCTTTTTTTTTATATATAGAAACAATTTAAATTTTATTCTGTACAAATAAATCATTTTCAGCTTTACGTAGCACTTTTTGTTTGTAGTGGATTTAAATTAATATTTTTGATACCAAAAATTTTTCTGACAAAACAAACAAAAACACAAAAAAAAAATGAAAAATAAAGAAAAACAAAAGTTTTGGATGTTGGAATTTCTTCATTTTTTTTTTCATTTTTTTCTAATTCATTTTTTTTTATTTTTCTTTAATAATTTGTCTTTGTTGGACGATGACTTTGATTGATTGATTTGCTTTAGAAAATATATAAAACGAATGAACAAAAATTATAAAATATTTCTAATCGATGTTTTTTCTCTTTCTCCTCTCTTTTCTCTCTTTCTCTTTCTTTATCATTTTATTTACAGCGAGACGCCAGCGTCGTATGGGACACTTTTCAAGAACTCTACTATTGGGCTATTGGTAGAGCAAAAAAAAAAATAAAAAATTATGGATTCAAAACTAAAAATAAAATAATAAATCATTTGCATTGATCAAGAGAAAAAAAAATTAAATTAAATTAAATTAAATGGAAAGAAAAACAAATATTTGTAATCAAAATTTTAATTAATTAAAAATATAAAAAACAGAAAAGAAACAAAAAAAAAGAATTTATATGAAACAAAAAAAAATAACACTGTGATTGTTATTCCGAATACGTTTATTAATATATAAAATAATTTATGCTTTTTATATAGACACATAATTTTATGTTAATTAAGTAAATTTTGCTAAATTGTATCTACTTTGAAGACACAAAAGAAACAAAAATAAATAAATAAATATTTCATTATTATTGTTAAAAGAAAATTATGTATTAGAATTAACTGCCTTGGAAAAGAAAAATAATATAGAAAATCCACCATCAAGAAATCATTATATTTTCTCTTCACAAATAAATTCAAAAAAACTAAAAATATAAAATTTTCCCCACATATATCACGAAAGTGCAATTTTCTTTTTGATAAATAATTTAATAAAAAATAGTTTATGTTAAAATATTGTGTTTTGTTTTTTCTTTACTTATGTGAATAGGTGATAATAACTCAAGGTTATTTTAATTTTACGATTACTAAGGTTTTCGTGGTTTGCTGTTTTTGTGGTTTTTGTGGTTTGCGGTTTTTGTGGTTTGCCGTACATAATACATAACACACACACACACACATAATGATCAAATAATATCGTTTTTCTTTTATTTAATAGAAACGCCATATTCATTATCATTTGTTTTTACTCTTATTCTTCTTCTTCTTCTTCTTTTAATAAAGGCATTAATAATAATAATAACCATTTAGTGAAAAAAATCAAAAAAAAAAGAATCTATTTATTAATATTTATGACAAAAATTTTAAAATATTTCAATATGGACAAATTATTTTCCGTGTGCTATTGAGTGTTTATTGCCATAGCAATGCATACATACACACTATTATTATTAAAGGGGTGTTGACATAATTTTAATTGAACACCAATAAAAATTGAAATCAGCATAAAATAAAACGAAATGTTTACTGTGTAAAATCACACTGTTATTGAAAAAAGTAATTTTAATTGTGTTTTGTCTCCCTCACACTCATTAAATATTTTATATGGATAATTACAATTATTTTTTAGTTGTTTTTGTTGTAATGACGTTTACTTGTTTTAATTGTATTTCAATGCTTTTGTTGTAATGACGTATTTGTTCGTGTGTGTTTTATATGGACCACATTGGTCTTATATGCAATTTTTAATATTTCATAACATGCAATAATATTAAGAATTAAAAATTCATCAGGGTAAAAAAATTATATTTTTAAATTATAGTAAATCAAAATTTTCGGGGAATGGGGGAACAAAAAACTTGTCAAAAATTAGTTTGGACATTCGGTTCTTGAGATATGGCCAATAACAATTATTTTTTAGTTGTTTTTGTTGTAATGCCGTTTACTTGTTTTCACAGTACATATATAGATGGCAATAATTCAATATTTTCATATTATCAAAATAAACATTGTTGCCGTCAATTTTTTCATATTATCAAAATAAACATTGTTGCCGTTATTATATCAAAATAATTTGAAAAAAATAAACTAAAAGAAAAATATGAAATAGCTGACAACAACAACAACAACAACAACAACAACAACAAAAAGAAAAATTCCACAAAAAAAGATGGCAAACAAAAATAAAGAGAGAGAGAGAGCTAGATAGAATTTTTTTTAAAAGAAAATTGATAAAATATGTATTTTTTTTTGTTTTGTATTAAAAAATACAAATTTATTAATTATGAAAAATATATTTAGAGTATAAATCTAATAAATATTTTTAATTATAAATTGATACCATGACAAATGCATTAAATTGTCATTATTCTTATAAAAAAGGATGGCGTCGCGTCACCTGTTTGAGTATAAAATAAACATATTTGCAACATCTCAAGGAAAACAACAACAACAACAATTGCAGTGCGACAATCTCTAGTCAATACGGAGAGAGAGAGAATTTTCAACAAAATAATAAAAAGGAATAAAATATATTAATTAGAAATAAAATATTTATTAAATACAATGATAATTTTCAGTACAACAAGCAGTCATACAGGATACAACAGGATAATACAAATAATTAAAAAAATAGTGTGTGTGTGTAAATAAAGTTCCGTGTTATTTTTGAATATTACGATAAATGAAATATTACGATAATCTATTGAATAATTAAAATAAGGGCAATTGATTTTCAATAGATTTTTCATTTGATTTTAAAAATAACTAAAATAGGTTAAAAATCTCTTTCAGTTTTGGACCTACTTCGGAAGCTCTGTGTATTTTTTTTTCATCTATACATGTATTAGTGACCAGCATGTAAATGCCTCTATTCCGGTACATCGTGAATTAGGAAGAGGGAAAAAATTGTAGAGTTTTTTTTCCTTTTTCCTAAAAGTGTATTCTGTCGCGAGTGTAAAAATAAATTATGAAAAAACGAATTCATAAATTATTGCATTTTTGACATAATGAATTCCCCGTTAAAAAAATCATGAAAAAAAAGTGAAATGAACAATTTAATAAATGATTATTGTGTAAATTTCCATTAATTATAATTTTTTTTTTTTTTTTCTTTTTGTACTTGACTTGCATCAAGAATTGTTTTATTTAACGTCCACTTTTTCACACCAGGCAACCAGACTACCTGGACAAACCCTAATTAAGTCAAATCAGGACGAGACCTACTATTTTTGAGGTGGAATCTGAACCACCTAGCCATCTGCACATGCATTTTTATACCTGATTCGGCACATTGCCAGCTCTTTAGGAAACATGCAGATTTCCTAAGAAGAATCGTTCGGTTTAAACCGAATCCTGCACACCAACCAGAGGGTCATAGATGTTATTAAACATTGCCCACTGCATATGTGTGTAGAATATCTGTTAATTCATTTTATAATATTCCTGTTGCAAAATCCTTGTGAATAATAACAAATAAAATAAAATAAAAGAGATGACAGAAACAGAGTTGAATAATAAAATTTTAAAACTTAAAAAAAAAAAATATTTTTAATTAATTTATTTTTTCATAAACTCAATTTATATAATACGTACATAATATTTTAATTCCTTTTTGTAAAAAAAAATATTGAAAACAATAAAACTTAAATAAAATTAAACGTCAAAATATTATTTATTGTATGGAGATGTCAGTGGCGTATATTTTAAAATGAGAGCAAATTTGTATGTATTTTTCTTCAATAAATATTATTATGGTTACGACTCTGTGTAATTTTTGTTACGCGGCGAATCCGATAACTAATGAATAATTTTTCCCTAAAAATCTTTCCTAAATATACAGAATACACTTTTTGTGAATTGAGAACAAACTTAGAGGAATTTTTTTTTCATTTCATTTGTTGTAGTTTTTTCTCAATTCAAAAATTCACAGTGAAATGCCGAAATACAGGCACAGAGCGTGTAAATGAAATACACACACACACTATTATAATATAATATTAATAACAAATTTTAAAAATGACAGTCAGTATATATTTTAATGATTTTATATTTATATTCATTTATATTTATATAATATTTTTAAAAATTGTTTTTTTATTATTATTTTTCAGCTGATTACTAAGAGACAACATGAATTTACACATCCCGTGAAGCAGCAAGATTAGATGGATTTACACACACATTTTATTAAGGTACAAGAAGTCTTGAATTTACACACACATTAAATAAATAACAATTTTTAAAAATGTCAGTCAATGTTTTTTCTAAAAAAATACAGACAATAATATTTTTAAAAATTATTATTAATTTAATAAGTGACAAGTGATTATGTTGTTTATATGTGTGTGAATTTTTCTAAATTTATTTTTTATCGTTTTTCAGGCTAATGTCGACGCTGATTTTCTTTCAGGTCCTATAAAACTTGTCTTTTTTAAGGCTAATAAATATTTTTGAAAAAAGATTAAACCATTTTTAGAAAAAAATATATAAAATATAATTACAAAAATTAGTCTTTATAAAAGCTAATAAATATTTTAATACACAAATAATTATCATTTACATAAACAACCAAAATTCAAAACAGCTGACAACAACAAGAAAAATTCGTAAAAGAAAGACTGCACACACATTCACACACATAATATAATATGAAAATAAAATAAAAACATAGAGAGAGAGAGAGATAGAATTTTTTTTTTCTCTTTTTTTTTTAAATTTAATTATTTATTTTGTATTAAAAAATACAGATTTTTTTTTGTATTCAGGAATACAGATTTTGTATTAAAAAATACAAATTTTGTTTTCCTTTAACACCAAAAATTTTGTCTGACATTACAAAAAATTGTCATTCGTTGCTACGATTGTGACGTCACTTGGTAAATTTCTTTGAGTATGTCGGTCCGGATACAAATAAAGAAGGCCTTGTCTAAACTGAAACACACACACACACACATTCATATATAGATTACAAAACCACAAAACCATTTTTTTCATTCAAAAAAAAAAAATTTCAGACACGAAGATAAAATAATAATAAGAAGAAGAAGAATTATATTAACATGTTTTTATAAGAAGTTTTTTCATGAAAATCTTAGATAGTTTTTTGTTGATATGTTATTTAAATTTGAAATAAAATTAATATTTTGTACAAAAAATTGTCTTTACTGTTAAGAAAATAATAAAAAAATTTATATTTTTAACATAATTAATTATTAAACTGAATTTTAATTAATTGTATTTATTTAAATTAATTATAAATAGTAAAAAGCAAAATGAACATAATAATAGAAAATTCAGTTTACTTCACAATTGAGTTTTTTTTTATATTTATGAAATTATGGAATAAATTTATGTGACTAATTAAAAGAGAGAGAAAAAAAAATAAGATTTCTTCTAAACAAATAAAAGTTTAAATAAATAAATAAAAAGTTATTTTATATTTATGCTGAAATAATATTAAATAAGAAGAAGAAAAATTTTTAATGTTTTTATTAAAACAAAAACAAAAATGTATCAACTATAAATGAATGCACGTGATATTTTTTATTGCTTATTTTATATATTTAAACATGAGAATACAAACACACCCACACACACACACACACACACCAAAAACAAATTTTAATTTAAATTTTACTATAAAGAAAAATTGCGTTAATCGTGAATTATTTCAAATATTCAAATTCAAAGAAACGAAAGAATTCTATTAGAACTTAAAAATAAATCAGAATAATGACAAAACTGATTAATTAGAAAATATTTATTTATTTTTTACTTGTAAATAGGTGATAATAACTCAAGGTTATTTTAATTTTTAAGATTACCAAGGTTCTCGTGGTCTGCTGTTTCTGTGGTTTGACATTTTTGTGGTTTACCGTTTTTGTGGTTTGCGGTTTTTGTGGTCTGCTGTTTTTGTGGTTTGCGGTTTTTGCGGTTTGTGTCACGATAGTAAAATATTTGAATTGGAGACAATTCATTTATTATTAATATTTTTGTTGAACGGATTTAATAATTCATAAGTCGATATTCTTACAAATCTTTTTACTTGTAAACATTTAAAGTTAAACATCAAAAGTTGAACGAGAAATTCTTATTTTTAATTGGAAATAAAGTTTCGTTGTAAATTAAAGAAAGAATTTTAACTTTTTAGAGGTATTTTTTTTCACATTACACATTTATAAAATTATGGCCGAAATTCCAAATCAACATTTTGTTTCCGATTATTTTTTTTTAAATCTTTTTCTGGTCGTTATATTTTGTTGGCTATTTTTGCTTTTTTTTTGTGCTTTTTTTTTTATTATTTATCAACAATTTCTAATTAGTTTAATTTATTAAATTGGAAATAAAATTATATTTTTTTTTTATAAATAATTTTAAAAAGAAATTTTTTTTCGCATTATTTTTTCCAAATCGATATTCATTAGAACAACAACAAAATCTATCACCAATGCAATTGCAACAACAACAACAACAAACACGTGACAACATTAATTCAATTAGATAATTAAATATAAAATGGCATACTTTATCCAAAAATAAAACAAAAACAGATTATTTTCATGTAAATTACAAATCGTCTTTTGTTTTTTTTTTTGCAATTCTATTTTGGATTCATCATATTCATAGTCATATGTAACGTTTATTTTCAATGATTGATTAAATATGCCTTCCATATATAAAAAATATAATTTGTCTGATTGTTCCTTCTTTGTTTTCATAATTAAAATTTATATTGATAATGAATTTTTAATTAATATAATTTTATAATTTATCTTAGATACCAATCATAATAAATTTTTTTTTAAATTGATTAAATTTATTTCAAAAATAAATTTCTGAAGTTTTTTCAGCCCAAGAATAATGAACAATGACTAAATCCTAAATATGTCTAATATTACAGTCGACCGCGCACGCGTGCGAAAGAGACAGGTGACAAATACACTCAACTCATCATCATACACAAACAAATACGTCATTACAAAAAAAGCATTGAAATACAATAAAATCAAGTATACGTCATTACAACAAAAACAATTCAAAAATAATTGTTACTAACCATATAAAATATTTAATGAGTGTGAGGGAGATTGAACACAATTCAAATTACTTTTTTCAATAACAGTGTGATTTTACACAGTAAACATATCGTTTTATTTTATGTTGATTTCAATTTTTATTGGTAATTAATTAAAATTATGTCAACACCCCTTTAATAATAATAGTAGTGTGTATGTATGCATTGCTATGGCAAAATAAACCCTCAATAACACACGGAAAATAATTTGTCCATATTGAAATATTTTAAAAATTTTGTCTAAAAGATGACGTAAATAGATTCTTTTTTTTTTATTTTTTTATTAATTAATTATTTTGATTTTTGATTATTATTATTATCAATGCTTTTATTATTAAAAGAAGAAGAAGAAGAAGAAGAAGAAAATTAAAGAAATGGACGGAGGAGTATAAGGGGTTAGTAAAATAGGAAAAAAAAAAATTTACAGTGAACGACCACACAAACATACAACAGTACAAAAACACACACACACACACAATCTAAATTCTTTTTTTTTTTGTTCAGTTTTGCTTTTGTTGTTTTTTTTTTTAGAAAAGAAAATGTAACAATTTCTCCCCTTTTTGTTTTTTTTCTATAGTTTTTTTTCGGATAATATTGAATGTTGATCGCATTAGATTTATTTGGTAAAAAAAAAAACGAAAAAAAAAAAATTATGTAAATCTACTCAGTTGTGTAGACAATTTTTGAATTGAACCAAATGCATATAAATAAATGTAATTTTATATCAATAGTGATACCGTTAGAAAGATATTTTCACAGATTTTATGAAAATAATTACAAATTAAGAAAAATATGGATATTTCACTTTTTTTTTTATGATGAAATTTTTTTTTATCAACATTTCTAATTTTTTTTTTTTTATCATTTTTTTTTTTATTTTTTCCACTTTAACCATTTAAAAAATACATAATTTTCAATTTAAAAAATTAATTATTATTTTTTTATAAAAGTACATTTAATTATAAATATTTGTGTACATTTGTTTTTTTCAAAAATTAAAATATAAGCAAAATTTTTTACTAAAACTAAAAGTGTTGTTGGCTGAAAAAAAAAATGACCAAAAATTGAACTTTATAAAAAAATTATGTTTTGTTTTAAAAAAATTTTAAATTTTTTTTTATTTTAATTTTCTCCATCATTTCCATCATCAAATAAAAATAGAAAAAGCAATGAAAAGAAAAACTTTTTTAAAAAAATCAATTTTTTTTTTATTCTCTGATTTTTTTCTTTATTTATTTATAATCATAAGGTGTCAGGGTATTTAGTTAATTCTAATGGTAACATTATTATTTTTCATTAAAAGATTCTTTTTTATTAGTTTCCTTCATATTTTTGGAAATTCCATTTGCAATAATCATCCTCACATTTACCTGATCTCAATGTGGATAATTTATTATAATAACCGCCAACTTTAACTCCTTCTGCAACAGCTAAATATTCATTCCAGAAAATATTTTTAATTTTAAAATTTTGTGTTCCTTCAATTGCTTCGAATTGCCATTGTCCAGTTTCCTTTGTTTCATTTTCTTTTCTCCAACCAAAGACTTCACGTCGATCATTGTCCAAAACGAACTCATTGGTGTCTGCATACAAATACGCATTTCTATATTTGCTTTTAATGTGAAAATATTTGCCATTTGATATTGGATACAAATAATGTGCTAAGTAACTATTAGTTGTAGATGCTGAGTGAAGAAATGGAATATTTCTTAAATTATCATGAGAAAAATAACAACATGTATAAATATTTGTATTAAATTTAACATTTCCAATGACAACTATTTGATTCCATGGGAAATTTTTTAACGTTTGTGGAAGTTTCGCTTTTAAATCAATCAAATTTTGATTATTTTCATAAGTTTTGTTGAAATCAACGAAAACACGATAAGCGATTGTTGTTGTTGGTGCACTGTAAACGTGTTGATTTTTTATCATTTCATCAAACAGCAAACGATAACCAAGAATAATTGTTTCATTATCTGTGAATGAATTCAAGAATTCAAGTAGGATTGCCACATTAGAAATGTTTTTATTATAAACAGCAGCAATCAGTAAATCTGGATTTTTGTTTGCATTTAAAAATAATTGTTTGTGTTCTTCAATCTTTTGTGTTAAATTTTTTTCTAAAGATTTTACGTCCGCTTTACATTTAATAACGGATTGATTGAAGACCATTTCATTATTTTTAACAATATCTGTCAAGTTATTTTTCTCGTTCAATATTTGGTTTAGTTTTCTCTCCATAGTTTCTACTGCATGGTCTCTTTTTTTAATGAGTTCCGTTAAATTTTTGTTCGACGAAATTGTTACCGTTAAATTCTCTTTCACAGAATTTAAATTTCCTTGGAAATTCCTAACTGATTGATTAAATGTGTCTTCCATATTCATGATTTGCTGACCCATTTCACTTTTCTCTTTAAGTATTTCAGTCAAATTCATATCCAATTTTCTTAATTTGTTTTGATAATTTATGGTTGACTGACTTAAATTATTTTTTACATTCAGGAGCTGTTCAGCTAAATTCAGTTTAGAGTTTATCGTCTCTGTTAAGTTCAAGTTAACAGAATTCAAATCAATTTTATTTTTTTCAATAATCCCACTTAAATTATTTCGATCGAGTATTGCTTCGGTGAGATTTGTCTGAAGTGATTCAAAATGATGTTGGTATTGCTTCATCTGAATAATTTTTGACTTCATTTTTTCAACGGATGCTAAATATTCATCTAATTTTCTACCAACCATTGTCTCGACAGTTGTCTTAAGTTTCTCCGTGGATGATCTAAGATGAAGCTGACATGCAATATTGAGTGAATCGTACATTTGTTCATATTCGTAGATAAACCCTTCAATAGAATTTGAATAAATTGTGCAATCCATCCCCAGCTCGTGATTCGCTTCAATTTCCCTCATTAAATTATTAGAATTTGAATTTGGCTCCATTGTCATCCCGTCAATTCCAGCAAATGAAGCGAGGAAGAGAAGAACAATTTAAAGTTTATTATTCATAATCTTTTTCTTTTGAAGAACTTTTCACTTTAAATATTTAAAGTTTTAAGAATGACTGTTTGAACAGCTCAGTTGAACTGAATATTTAATGTAAATGTCACAATATTTATACTTATTTAATTGCCTTTGATTACCCTTGATTGCGATTAATCGCACATAACTAAAGACCACAAACAAAATCAAGTTCAGTGGTGGCACAAGAAATTTTAACTTATGAAAATCCATTTTGGAATAAAGGACGATTGAATGGAATTGGTCACAGAATATTTTGGGCTCCACATTTCTTATGAATTTAGCCCATTTTCAAAATTTCAAATAAATTTCCTCGTTCTGACACATTCTGAAAGATCAAAAAGAGCAGACAAAATAATTTCTTCAAAAATTAGAAACGGGAAAAATTCAATTTTGAAAATTGACTAATTTATGGAAATTTTCTTACGGCCGGCACTGAACACAGTCCAAATTTAATCAATTAGTCGATGACAGAACATTTTTTCTAATATATAATTAGAAATAAAAAACGACAGGCAAGTATGGCTGTATGCTTCGTCGAATTTTATGCGATAGTATTGTCATTTAATATAATAAAAAAAAATTATATGGGGGTGCTCCACCACGTGCTCCAATCCCCCCTAAAATCAATATGGTTCTATGATGGACCAATAAAATACTAATCCCAAAATTTGATTGCAATCAGTTGTTGCAATCCTCGGGAATCTGATTTTTTCCAAAACAATTGTATGGGGGGTGCTCCACCCCGTGCCCCGATCCCCCCTAAAATCAATATGGTTCTATGATGGACCAATAAAATACTAATCCCAAAATTTCATTCCAATCAGTTGTTGCAATCCTCGGGAAACTGATTTTTCCAAAATAATTGTATGGGGGGTGCTCCACCCCGTGTTCCGATCCCCCCTAAAATCAATTTGGTTCTATGATGGATCAAAAAAATACTAATCCCAAAATTTCATTGCAATCAGTTGTTGCAATCCTCGGAAAACTAATTTTTTCCAAAACAATTGTATGGGGGGTGCTCCACCCCGTGCCCCGATCCCCCTCAAAATCAATAGGGTTCTATTGGGGACCAAAAAAATACTAATCCCAAAATTTTATTGAAATCAGTTCACGCGTTTTTGAGTTATCGTGTTAACATACGGAGTTCGGCGGACGGAGTCCGGACTGACAGGATTTTTTTGACCCCTTTTTTGGGGATAAAAGTTGCAATAACCACCAATTTGACCTTTTGTTAGTAAAAATAAGTTGCCCTAGGGTCATTCTATGTGAGAAAAAAATTTTTTTGGAAATTTTCTTTTAATTGTGTCTTTTAAAAATAAAACAAGTTGAATTTGAAAATTTTCCATTACAAGGCTTAGTCGATTACGACGAAGCAAAATGATAAGACACAAAAGAAACCACATCAATTGTTATTGATTTTAATTTTTCCATTGTTTATAGAAAATTATAAAACCAATTTTCTACTTCTTCTTCTTCTTTTCTATATTTCTTCTTCTTATTCTTTAGATAAAATGAAAAGCCACGTAAATAACCACTGAATATTCCACTATATAAAGGTGAAATTTAGTTCGAAATTAATTCAGTATTATTGAATCGTTTGAATCGCAAACACTTCCAGTTCTTTTATTGAGCTAAATCAGTAACTTAAAAATTCATATTTATTTAATTGAAGTTTGTTTTAAAAGTAATAAGGTAATTATTTTTTCTTCAACGTTCTGATTGAAAGTCAAAAGTTAAACTTCTGTCGTTGACTTTAATTCAATTAAAGGTTAATTTCTTTATTGGAACATAAACAATTTCACTACTTACTGTTACTTTCAAATGAAAATAAACGGTAAAAGCAAAACCATTCAAATGCAAACGGGAAGTGTAATCAAAACCATTCAATTACAATTGAGGATCAAAGCTTGTCAAATGCGTTGTTTAGACAACTTAAAAGATAAGTAATGAATTAATTTTGAATTTAATTTTTTTATTTAATAAAATTCTTAAATTTTCTCAATTATAAAAAAGTAAAATAATTTAAATAATAAATTTAAATGAAAATAAATGTAAGTTAAAACAAATATTATAGGGAAGGCCGATATTTTATGTGATCACCAAAAGAAATTTTAAACACTCTGAGCCAAGACCCAAAATTGAAAATGGTTATTTTTACATATGAGATTATATTTACATTCACTCGGTACCTATAATTTAGTTTGGACTGAATTTAATTTTTAAAACACTTTTAGGTGGAGACGCCCGGTATTTATTCATATTACAAGATTGAGTGCGTGAATTGATTTTACATTGGGATTTTTTCAGTATTTATACAAAACAATCCATTAATTTATTTGTAAATTTTTTTTGTATTAAGTATGGGGTTTCTTCTCTTTTTTAGTGCACACTTGAAAGTGATTAAAAAAATGAATTCTATTTTGATTCAAAAACTTATGTTTTTGTTTTAGTTTTCGTTCTTGTATTGGTTTTCTGTTTCTGTTTTAATTTTTTTATTTTTTTTAATATAACAGAAATTAGAACAATTATTTCAATATTTATAAAGTAAGAATAAGTTTTAAAAAAATAATCATTCATTACAAATTTTCATCTGAAAACAGAATAATCTGTCTTTGTTATAAATATAATCGTAATTTTTAATCAGTCAAAAAACAAAAAAATAACTACAATTAACATCAACACATTTTTGTAATAAATATTTATGTAGTTAAAGTAAAGATAACAAAGTTTTTATTATGAACAAAATTACATAATAATTATAAATGAAAAACACAATACAACAATTGTTGAAATATAGTTAATATGGACAAATTCTTTATCCGTGTGATTGGGTGTTTATTGCATGCGTACACACTGTGACATAATTTTAATTGGTTTGTATGTATTAGTGTATAGGAAAATAAATTCAATTTTGTTAGCAACCAACTCTCTTTTTGCACGGTAGATACGTTCCAAAGAAAACCGTGTAAAAAAATACATGCTGCATATGGTAAAATTGAGGATATGTTCCTCAACTTTAAAAAACCGTGTAAGATGGAAAAAGCTATATGTTGTTCTAAAAACCGTTTAAAAAAAAGCAATAATTTAAACTCATATTATACAAATAGAAAATATAGTTCTAGCATATTTTCATTACGAAAAGATAAACTTACTAGTACAGACAAAATTAAAAAGAGAGTTAAACATCGAATTAAAAAGAAAAAACTTATTTATCAACTGTTCATCACTACATGATAATAAGCGCCGATAGTGCCGATAGTGCGTTAATTAGTTTTCATGTGTAGATATTTTACGTACTACACAGTAAAAACTATAATTTTTTTGTCTTTTTCATTATTAAAAAATTAATTTTGGAATTCGTGTTAGAACAAATAATTCGTGCAAAAAAAGAGTATTTGTTATTTTTTTGGACCGTAGATATTATTTCAAATTCGTGTATAAAAAGACCGTGTAAAAAGAGAGTTGCGTGTATATGTACATACATATTATTATTACTATATTATGAAAGAGTAAATTGCTATTTACCCTTTTCTTTTTTTATAGAATTTCAAATCTCCCTCTTACATCATGTGTTTGTGAAAGATCTTTTAGCACGCATAAGGATATCCATTCAATAAAAGAAATATAGATTGACGAATGAACGGTGACGCAAAACTTATTTTTATTAACTATAATTTGAAGGTATTATAATTATTATTATAACTACAGATTTCATAATGAAATTCAAATTATTATCAATAAATATGTTTAAATTATTAATAATTTTTTTATTTTAGATTATAATAAAGTCGTTAGAAAAACCAGAAGAAGTTTTATTGAACCCTATTAATATAATGGATGATAATTATATTTCCGATAGGGATGTTTTTTTTATCTAATTCAGATTCGGACTCATATTCAAGCAACAACAATGAAATGGAGTATGATGAGGACGAAAGTGATATTATCGATGATAAACAAAAACCTTGATATAATTGTTGAAGAAGATAGCAGCAATGCATTTTTGATAAATGATCCATTAAAGAATGATCAGAACCCATCATCTGAAGCATCTTATCAAATATCTGAAATTGGTAAAATGATTAAAAAATAGTTAACCAAAAAATTATATTGCTTTATAATAATCAACGAAATGTCATATTTTTCAGATTGAATTAAAGTTCCTTTTCTGTATTTTTTATGATTACAATTTTTTTCCTTTGCACTATTTGAATAGAAGAATTATTCAATTTATTATTATTGATTATTTAATTTTATTTTAATTTTGATTGAATTTTTGGATAATCCTCTTTTGTATTTTGTATTTAGCATTAAGCTGTGATTATTTGGATTACAGTATATTAATTACACCTGTATCTGTATTATGTACCTATTACCTTTAAGACAGAAATTAATACATTTATAATATTTTAATAATAATAACAATAAACTAAAACGTAAGTTTTGAAAAAAAATTGTTTCTAATTTACTTTTTGTGAAATTTTCAAAAAAAAAAATTTCATGAAAATTTTGATCACACACACATGCAGAGTAATTTTTTTGCTTCTAAAGATTGTAGTGTTCCATTACAAATTCTGCAAGTAAAATGTTAAATTTTCACAATTTTTGTTGTTGTTGTTGTTGATAGAAATCAAGTGAAATTAAAAATAATAAAAATCACACAGTTGTGCAGACAATTTCAGAATTTTTCAGAAATTTTCAGAAAAGTTAATAAATAAAAGTAAAGTTCTATAAATGGTGGTACCGTTAGAAAGATATTTTCTCAAATTTTAAGAAAGAAATTTACAAATTAAGAAAATTATGGAAATTATGGAAATTTTAAATATTTCTTCAATGATGAAATTTTTTTTTATCAACATTTTTCTTTTTGTTTTTCTTCATTTTTTTTTCTTCCACTTTCTTCATTTAAAACACGTCCACTTTTCTATTTTCGAAGTAAATTTATTTATGAAAGTACATTACAATTACCAATATTTATGTAAATTTGATTTTTGGAAAAAATTAAATATAAGCAAAATTTTAAACTAAAAGTAAAATTGTTGTTGGCTGAGAAAAAAATGACCAAAAATTGATCATTATTAAAAAAATTATGTTTTGTTTTTTAAAAATTTTAAATTTTTTTTTATTTTAATTTTCTCCATAATTTCCATCATCTAATAAAAATAGAAAATCAATGAAAAGAAAATGAATTTTTTTTTTGCTATTTTAAATTTTTTTTGAAAATTTTTGAAATTTTTGAATTTTTTTATTTTTTATTCTCTGATTTTTCTTTATTTATTTATAATCGTGTCAGGTATTGAGTTAATTCTAATGGTATCATTATTATTTTTCATTAAAAGATTCTTTTTTATTAGTTTCCTTCATATTTTTGGAAATTCCATTTGCAATAATCATCCTCACATTTACCTGATCTCAATGTGAATAATTTAGGATAACCGTATGATGTAACTCCTTCTGCAACAGCTAAATATTCATTCCAGAAAATATTTTTAATCTTAAAATTTTGTGTTCCTTCAATTGCTTCGAATTGCCATTGTCCAGTTTCTTTTGATTCATTTGCTTTCATCCAACCAAAGACTGCACGTCGATCATTGTCCAAACCGAACTCATTGGTGGCATACAAATACGCATTTCCTTCTTTGCTTTTAATGTGAAAATATTTACCATTTGATATTGGATACAAATAATGTGCTGAGAAACTAACAGTTGTATTGGCTGAGTAAAGAATTGTTGGAATTTTTCTTAAATTATCATCAGAATAAACAGGACCATATGTCCTAATATTTTTGTTAAATTTAACATTTCCAATGACAACTATTTGATTCCATGGGAAATTTTTTAACGATTGTGGAAGTTTCGCTTTTAAATCAATTAAATTTTGGTTATTTTCATAAGTTTGGTTGAAATCAACAAAAACACGATAAGCGATTGTTGTTGTTGGTGCACTGTAAACGTGTTGATTTTTTATCATTTGATCAAACAGCAAACGATAACCAAGAATAATTGTTTCATTATCTGTAAATGAATTCAAGAATTCAATCACAATCTCAGCATTAGAAATGTTTTTATTATAAACAGACGCGATTATGAAATCTCGTTCTATTTTGCTTGAATTGAAAAACAATTGACGTCCACGATCAAAGTCACCACTGTGAATCAAAGAGACAATATTTGAGATAATTAAATCGTCCTGTAACTCTTCCAGATATTTTATTTGGTCTAGATATTTTTGCGTTGATTCAAAACATGATAATTTTTCACGTTCAATAAATTTAAATCTCATTTCCTCTACATTCTGTAAATATGCATCTAAATTCTTCACCGACATTGATTTAAGTTCTTCAGTAGCAAATTTAAAGTCGAGTTCATACGATTTTGAATGTGAATTATACATTTGCTCGTACCCGTAAGTCGGGGCCTCCATTGAATTGGAGTACATAATTGGGCGATTTCTTCTATTTGGATAATTTGCATCACTTCCTACAAATAAAATAGAGAAGAGAAGAAGAATTATAACGAGATCCTTCATTATTTGATTCTTTTGAAGAACTTTTCACTTTAAATATTTCAAGTTTTAAAATTGACTGTTTGAACAGCTCAGTTGAACTGAATATTTGATGGAAAATGTCTCAATATTTATACTTATTTGATTGCCCTTGATTACCCTTAAATGCGATTAATCGCACATAACTAAAGACCACAAACAAAAACAAGTTCAGAGGTGCCACAAGAAAATTTAACTTATGAAAATCCATTTTGGAATAAAGGACCATTGAATGGAATTGGTCACAGAATATTTTGGGCTCCACATTTCTTATGAATTTAACCCTTTTTCAAAGTTCTCAATAAATTTCTTCGTCTTGCAGCAATCTAAAAGATTAAATAGAGCAGACAAAATAATTTCTTCCAGAATTAGAAACGGGAAAAATTCAATTTTGAAAATTGACTAATTTATGGAAATTTTCTTACGGCCGGCACTGAATACATTCCAAATTTAATCAAATAGTCGATGACAGAACATTTTTTCTAAAATATAATTAGAAATAAAAAAATGATAAGACACAAAAGAAACCACATCAATTGTTATTGTCTTTATTTAATTTTGACCTTTTCATTGTTTATAGAAAATCATAAAACCAATTTTCTTTTTTTTTTTTATTTCTTCTTCTTATTCATTGAATAAAAATTAAAAGACACGTAAATAACCACTGAATATTCCACTATATAAAGGTGAATTTTAGTACCAAATTAATTCAGTATTATTGAATCGTTTGAATCGCAAACACTTCCAGTTCTTTTATTGAGCTAAATCAGTAACTTCAAAATTCATATTTATTTAATTGAAGTTTGTTCTAAAAGAAATAAGTTAATTATTTTTTCTTCAACGTTCTGATTGAAAGTCAAAAGTTAGACTTCTGTCGTTGACTTTAATTCATTTAAAAGATTTAATTCTTTATTGGAACATAAACAATTTCACTAATTAATGTTACTTTTAAATGAAAATAATCGGTAAAAGCAAAACCATTCAAATGCAAACGAGAGGTGTAATCAAAACCATTCAATTACAATTGAGGATCAACATGCAAGCCTGTCAAATGCGTTGTTTAGACAACTTAAAAGATAAGTAATGAATTAATTTTGAATTTAATTTTTTTATTTAATAAAATTCTTAAATTTTCTCAACGGGGAATTAATTATAAAAAAGTAAAATAAATAAAATTATAATTTTAAATGAAAATAAATGAAAGTGAGTGAATTGATTTTACATTGTGATTTTTTCAGTATTTATACAAAACAATCCATTAATTCATTTGTAATTTTTATTTTGTATTAAGTATGGGGTTTCTTCTCTTTTTTAGTGCATACCTGAAAGTGAATAAAAAAATGAATTGTTTCGGTTTTCATTTTTTGATTTTTTTTTATATAACAGAAATAAGAACAATTATTTCAATAATTATAAAGTAAGAATAAGTTTTAACAAAATAAGCATTAATTACAAATATGCATCTGAAAACAGAATAATCTGTTCACAATATTGTAATAAATATTTATGGAGTTAAAGTAAAGATAACAAAGTTTTTATTATGAACAAAATGAAAAAAAATTATAAATAAAAAAAAAAAACCACAAATCTTGATCTAGTTATTATGGACAAATTTTTATCCGTGTGATTAGTTGCATTCATTCCCACTATTATTAAACGAGGGGTGGTAACATAATTTTAATTGGTTTAAGAAAAAAAGTTAATATTTTACACTCATAAAAGGGAATAATAATGAAAATTAATCTAAACTGACACACCCACGCACACACATATTCATATAAAGATTACAAACCCCACAACACCATTTTTTTCATTAAAAAAAAAAATGTCTGACACGTAGTTAAAATAATAAGAAGAAGAATTATATTATCATTATAAAATCATCGATAGTTTTGCTGTTGTAATGATATTTAAATTTGTAATAATTGAAATATTGAATTAAAATTAATATTTTGTACAAAAAATTGTCTTTACTGTTAAGAAAATAATATAAAAATTTATATTTTTAACATAATTAATTATTAAACTGAATTTTAATTAATTGTATTTATTTAAATTAATTGTAAATAGTGAAAAGGAAAATGAACATAATAATGGAAAATTAGTTTACTTTACAATTGAGTTTTTTTTATATATTTGAAAATATGTACATTGGTAAATATTTTAAAAATAATTTTCTTCTCATTATTTTTTTTGTCTAATTTTCAAATTTTCTTCTTTTAATTTATTTTTACATCGTAAAATTTGCCTACAATAAAATTTAGAAATAATTCTAGAGTTATTCATTCTTTTAAAATGTTTTATTTCTTTTTTATTTAGTTTCCACAGAGGGCTGTTGATAAAGTACCAATTTCCATAGCCGATGTGTCTGTGATAAATTATCAATACACAGGCTGACAGAAGACACTTTACGATTGCTTCTCTTCAACCACAGCGCCACATAGATATGCGTACGTATTAAAAATTTCTAATAGATAAAATCTCATTATTTATGTCATATAGACTCGGAAATAAGATATCACAGAATCTATGTGAGATATCACTCAATCTATGCGCGTACAGAATTCACCCGCTGTGCTATTATATAATTATTTCAGCGTTAAGATGGCATAAGATACTTTCAAAGAAAATACAATTTGGAGCTTCATTTGTTTTGAAAATAATATTAAGGATTGCAGTATTTGAATTATTTTATAATAAAACAGATTTGACTAAATGTCGTTCTGTCGCTCTAATTAGATTTTTTAATTATGGAAAACATAAAAAAAGTAACAATGTGACGATATTTTAAAATCTGCATCGATTAAATTTTATTTAATATTAATATTGAGAATAACAAAATGTTCATTTGTTTATCTACGATTATTCAATAATAATTAATGACTATAAATTGGTAAGACCTTATCATTGTTTATAAAATAAAATCGTTTTTTAATAAATAATAAACGAAGAAAATTTTATTATCACATTCAATAATAAGAGATTATTTCTAATGTAACGACAATTAATCTGTTTTGATGGTGATCTTAAAATATCTGAGACTGCAATAAAATATTTATATGAGTTGAGATGAGTTAAATTGAATAAATGGCAACGTTCAAAATATTTATTAAATTAATTTATCACTTTTTTTTTTTAATTTTAGATTTTTTGACGCAATTGTATCTAATTGTAATGCAATTATTATTTTCTTCAAGTCTCATCTTTTTATTTTCTTTTCTTTTCATTATTATTTTTGTCTTTATTCTTGCCATTAAAACAATTGGTTTAGATTCTTTTTTTTTATATAGAAACAATTTAAATTTTATTCTGTACAAATAAATTATTTATTTTTTTTGCTTTTCAGTTTTACTTAGCACTTTTTGTTTGTAGTGGATTTAAATTAATATTTTTGATACCAAAAATTTTTCTGACAAAACAAACAAAAACACAAAAAAAAATGAAAAATAAAGAAAAACAAAAGTTTTGGATGTTGGAGTTTCATCATTTTTTTTTCCTAATTCATTTTTTTTTCATTTTTCTTTAATAATTTGTTTTTGTTGGACGATGACTTTGATTGATTGATTTGTTTTAGAAAATATATAAAACGAATGAACAAAAATTATATAATATTTCTAATCGATGTTTTTTCTCTTTCTCTTCTCTTTTCTGTCTTTCTCTTTCTTTATCATTTTATTTACAGCGAGACGCCAGCGTCGTACGGGACACTTTTCAAGAACTCTACTATTGGCTATTGGTAGAGAGCAAAGAAAAAAAATAATTATGGATTCAAAACTAAAAATAAAATAATAAATCATTTGCATTTATCAAGAGAAAAAAAAATTAAATTAAATTAAATTAAATGAAAAAAAAACAAACTATTTGTTGTCTCAGTGTGTGTGTTGATATTTATAAATTATGCTTTATGAAAACAACAAAAAAATAAGAAGAAAACTACAATTAATTACTACACAAAAAAAGAAACTAATTTTACCACTTTGCTAATTTGTATTATAACTTTTTTTTTTTGCAAACATGAAAAAAAAATTAATGAAAAACAAAACAAATATTTGTAATCAAAATTTTAACACACACATAAAGATCAAATAATATTGTTTTTCTTTTATTTAATAGAAACGCCATATTCATTATCATTTGTTTTTACTCTTATTCTTCTTCTTCTTCTTTTAATAAAGGCATTGATAATAATAATAATAATCATTTAGTGAAAAAAATTAAAAAAAGAAAAAAACGAATATATTTATTAATATTTATGACAAAAATTTTAAAATATTTCAATATGGACAAATTATTTTCCGTGTGCTATTGAGTGTTTATTGCCATAGCAATGCATGCATACACACTATTATTATTAAAGGGGTGTTGACATAATTTTAATTGAACACCAATAAAAATTGAAATTAATAAAAAATAAAACGATATGTTTACTGTGTAAAATCACACTGTTATTGAAAAAAGTAATTTTAATTGTGTTTTGTCTCCCTCACACTCATTAAATATTTTATATGGTTAATTACAATTATTTTTTAGTTGTTTTTGTTGTAATGACGTTTACTTGTTTTTATTGTATTTCAATGCTTTTGTTGTAATGACGTATTTGTTCGTGTGTGTTTTATATGGACCACATTGGTCTTATATGCAATAATATTAAGAATTAAAAATTCATCAGGGTAAAAAAATTATATTTTTAAATTATAGTAAATCAAAATTTTGGGGGAATGGGGGAACAAAAAACTTGTCAAAAATTAGTTTTGACATTCGGTTCTTGAGATATGGCCAACAATTATTTTTTAGTTGTTTTTGTTGTAATGCCGTTTACTTGTTTTCACAGTACATATATAGATGGCAATAATTCAATATTTTCATATTATCAAAATAAACATTGTTGCCGTTATTATATAAAAATAAAGTGAAAAAAATAAAATAAAAGAAAAATATGAAACAGCTGAGAACAACAACAACAACAAAAAGAAAAATTCCACAAAGAAAGACGGCAAACAAAAATAAAGAGAGAGAGAGAGAGAGAGCTAGATAGAATTTTTTTAAAAGAAAATTTATAAAAAATGTATTTTTTTTGTTTTGTATTAAAAAATACAAATTTATTATATTAAAGTATGTAAAGTATCTTATCGGGACATGCAACTTAGTTGCACGAGATAAGAATATAAAAGTTTGTAATTTTAAAGGTGGCTTTTTTCAGTAAGGTAAAAGTATAAAAAAACTTACTAAAACGTTTGATTTTTCAAACAAATTTTCGACAAATTTATTAATTATGAAAAATATATTTAGAGTATAAATCTAATAAATATTTTTAATTATAAATTGATACCATGACAAATGCATTAAATTGTTATTATTCTTATAAAAAAGGATGGCGTCGCGTCACCTGTTTGAGTATAAAATAAACATATTTGCAAAATCTCTAGTCAATACGGAGAGAGAGAGAATTTTCAACAAAATAATAAAAATGAATAAAATATATTAATTAGAAATAAAATATTTATTAAATACAATGATAATTTTTTTTTGTTCTATTTTCAGTACAACAAGCAGTCATACAGTATACAACAGGATAATACAAATAATTAAAAAAAATAGTGTGTGTGTGTGAATAAAGTTCCGTGTTATTTTTGAATATTACGATAAATGAAATATTACGATAATCTATTGAATAATCAAAATAAGGGCAATTGATTTTCAATAGATTTTTCATTTGATTTTAAAAATAACTAAAATAGGTTAAAAATCTCTTTCAGTTTTGGACCTACTGCGGTGCTCTGTGTATTTTTTTTTCATCTATACATGTATTAGTGACCAGCATGTAGATGAGATCTATGGACAGCGGTACATCGTGAATTAGGAAGTGGCAAAAAATTGTAGCGTTTTTTTTCCTTTTTCCTAAAAGTGTATTCTGTCGCGAGTGTAAAAATAAATTATGAAAAAACGAATTCATAAATTATTGCATTTTTAACATTCCCCGTTAAAAAAATCATGAAAAAGAAGTGAACGTAAGGAAATGAACAATTTAATAAATGATTATTGTGTAAATTTCCATTAATTATAATTTAGAATATCTGTTAATTCATTTTACAATATTCCTATTGCAAAATTCTTGTGAATAATAACAAATAAAATAAAATAAAAGAGATGACAGAAACAGAGTTGAATAACAAAATTTTAAAACTTAAAAAAAAAAGATATTTTTAATTAACTTATTTTTTCATAAACTCAATTTATATAATACGTACATAATATTTTAATTCCTTTTTGTAAAAAAAAAATATTGAAAACAATAAAACTTAAATAAAATTAAACGTCAAAATATTATTTATTGTATGGAGATGTCAGTGGCGTATATTTTAAAATGAGAGCAAATTTGTATGTATTTTTCTTCAATAAATATTATTTTGGTTACGACTCTGTGTAATTTTTGTTACGCGGCGAATCCGATAACTAATGAATAATTTTTCCCTAAAAATCTTTCCTAAATATACAGAATACACTTTTTGTGAATTGAGAACAAACTTAGAGGAATTTTTTTTTCATTTCATTTGTTGTAGTTTTTTCTCAATTCAAAAATTCACAGTGAAATGCCGGATGCAGGCACAGAGCGTGTAAATGAAATACACGCACACACACTATTATAATATAATATTAATAACAAATTTTAAAAATGACAGTCAGTATATATTTTAATGATTTTATATTTATATTCATTTATATTTATATAATATTTTTAAAAATTGTTTTTTTATTATTATTTTTCAGCTGATTACTAAGAGACAACATGAATTTATACATCCCGTGAACAGGGCCTTCTTTATTTTTTGTACCGGGCTAAAATACTAAAAGAAATTTAACGAGTGACGTCATTTTTCCCGACTGTCAGTTTCTATGATAATTAAAATTGAAACGCACACGTTTTTTTCGGTACGCAATAAAAACTGTTTTTAGTGAATATAATTGTAAGTTACAAGTTGGAAAATGATATTAAGTGTTCTGTGAATATTAATAATTATAATAACGCAAAGTTTTCACGTGAAAATGATTTATTTTATTGTATAAAAGTGTAAAAGATAAATGCATTTTGAACATAACCCCAAATTTCAAACCTTCAAAATGCATTTTTCGTTCACATTTTTATACAATAAATTTCTATCTGAAATATGTTTCATTGTAATTGTTGTGATCTATAGTTATTTCTGTTCTTACTAAACTATCATTTTGATAGTAATTCCGTTTTATTGTGTCTAAAATATGTGTTTAAAATTTGTGTGATTTGACATTGAATTTATCTCAAGGTCAATATTTTGATAATTCCAGTAAAACATTTTCTTCATTTGGAATACATATTTAATTAATACAACAATTTATAAAACTGTTATGTGATCTATCCTTTGATTGTGTTTATATTATAATAAAGATTTATAAGAAAATATCAAGAAAATGTTAACTGGATCTTATATTATATTGTTCAATTGTGTGATTTTGTTTCTGTTTTTCTTGTGGATGGTTCTTCATCTGGCATTATTAAATGTTCTCCAGATATTTCAATTGGTTATCGTGGAGTTATACAATCAAAAACATCAAACAGAAAATTTAATTGGTGAATTAAACAATGGTGGTGAAATTGGACAAAAAATTTTAAAATTAGTGGGAGTCAATCTACAGCACAAGTGAATTCTTACAAATATGGCTGATTATTGTATGAATCAAAAAATATCTGGTAGGTATCTTTAACGTAAAATTTATCTAGATTTGCTTTTATAAATACAATTTATTTTTTTTATATATTTTTAGTGAAACACTTTCAAAGATAACATGTTCAATTTATGCTACAGAAAGTATTACATATTTAACAACAGGGTTAATTGATGGATATGAAAATGAAGATGTTGATCTTGATATATGAGCATTTTCTATGGACTATGGAAATCAGCTGGTGTTTTATTAAATAATAAAGGGCCAGAATCTTTATTGTCAGGACAAGACACTGATATATTATTTAGAGATGCAGCTCAACTAAGTCAACGTGAAAATCTCGTTTCATTAAAATGATTTTTTGGATTTTCTGGATTACAACACGGTGGAGTTTGTTGGTGATTATTATTTATTTTCTGTATTATTTTATTTATTGATTATTATATTTCTTTTGTATATAAATGTGAATGATACGATATAGATAACGATATAATTTTTGAAAACATCACATCATGTTAAATAGCTTTGAAGAGGAAATTTCTGATGAAACAATTTCTATATTAATGTATATATTAGTTATTATTTTTATTGGAAAGATAGTATCTGAAAGAAATAATTGTAATGATTGTAAACAAATATTATTAGCTGATTCAGACTTTCAAATCGAATTTCAGAAAATTATAAAATCTTACTAATCAATTCATTAAATCTTATTAAATAATTATTCTAAAATTAAGCGCGATACTATTTGTACACAATCAGTAAATAAGAGGAAATTGTCTTCTTTAACTAGTCAATAAGTTTATTTTTTTATATAGTAGCTTTACTTTATTATTTTAAATTCTTATTTATATGTTTGTGATAATGAATTATTTATTTTGATTTTATACTTCTATTATTGAATTGATGTGATATGAATTTTTAAAATGTTGAATTTTTACTCGATTATTATAAGAGAAAACTGTGTTCTTTAACTTCTCAATATTTTTGCTTTTTTATAATAATCTTGCTTTATTATTTAAAATTAACATTAACAACATGTTTGTGATAATGAATTATGTCGCTTTATTTTATATTTTTACGTAATTTTATTATTGAATTCACATTGATGTGATATGAATTTTTTAAATGTTGAATTCTTATTTTATTATTTTTTTTTATGTTATTCTTTTTTATTTAATTGTTATATTTAATTATATTTATTTATATATTTCTTAAATCCATTTCAGAGTGTGGTTCGGATTCCACAAAAAAGTAGGTCCTCTAAGTTTAACGAAATGATGATAAAAGCATATTAATGTTTCTGATCGTTATTTTTTTCTAAAAAAATTTTTTTTATAAATTAAAAATTTAAAATTTTTTTAATATTTTTTTAATTTTATTTAAATTGTTTTTTTTTATAACCAAAAAAATTAAAAATACCCCATCCATACTTTAATTTCTATTAAAAAAAACTAAGTCGGCTATCGTGACGTCATCATTTGAGCATTACTGCCTGTAGATCTAGAATGCCTTGCCGTGAAGCAGCAAGATTAGATTTATTTACACACAAATTTTATTAAGCTACAAGAACTGATGAATTTACACACACATTAAATAAATAACAATTTTTAAAAATGTCAGTCAATGTTTTTTCTAAAAAAATACAGACAATAATATTTTTAAAAATTATTATTAATTTAATAAGTGACAAGTGATTATGTTGTTTATATGTGTGTGAATTTTTCTAAATTTATTTTTTATCGTTTTTCAGGCTAATGTCGACGCTGATTTTTTTTCAGGTCCTAGGCTAATAAATATTTTTGAAAAAAGATTAAACCATTTTTAGAAAAAAAAATATATAAAATATAATTACAAAAATTAGTCTTTATAAAAGCTAATAAATATTTTAATACACAAATAATTATCATTACATAAACAACAAAAATTCAAAACAGCTGACAACAACAAGAAAAAGAGAGAGATAGATTTTTTTTTTTCTCTTTTTTTTAAATTGAATTATTTATTATGTAACACACAAACACACAAGCGCACGCACACACATTATTATTTATTAATAATTTAAATAATGATAACACACGAAAAAAAACAACAAATATAACAACAACAAGAAAAATTCCAAAATAATAATAAAAATTCAATTTTTTAAAACAAAGAGAGAGAACGAGATGGAATTTTTTTCTTCTCTTTTTTTTTAAATTTAATTATGTCACACACACATAATATAAAATACAATTAAATATAAAAATAAAAATAAAGAGAGAGAGCGAGATAGAATTTTTTTCGTTCTCACTTTTTTTAAATTTAATTATTTATTTTTTTTGTATTCAGAAATACAGATTTTATATTAAAAAATACAAATTTTATTAATTTATAAAAAAAATTGTTTTTATTGAAAATTTATATGAAAAATATATTTTAGAGTAATAAATTTAATAAATATTTTTAATTAATAATAATTGATATCAGTGAAAAATGCTAATAAATGGTGATTATTCATATAATAAAGACGGCGTCCCGTCACTTGATTGAGTGTACAATAAACATATTTGCCTCTGTATATTTTATGCATTTTTATGACCTACTTTAAATTATTGTATTAATTAATTATTTCAAATGAAGAAAATATTTACTGGAAATATCAAAATATTGTCCTTGAGACAAATTCAATGTCAAATCACACAAAGTTTAAACAAGTGATGTGCGCGTAAAATACAACGCGTAATTTACGCTATTCTTTACGCGTAAACAATGATGTTCTTTACGTTAAGATTTTTTAACGTAAACAACGTAAACAACGTAAAGAACGTAAAGAAGAATTCAAAAAGACAGAAAAACTTAGATTTTTTGTTATTTTAGTAATAAATTTATTGAATTATAATTAAAATATAATATATAATTGAATATGGAAAAAAAGAAAAATTAATTCGAAAAATTGTGTTAAGATAATATTAATATTCATCGGAATTATTAGAATTTTGTAATTTCAAGGCATAATATACGTGAATTAATTTTTTAGAACGTTCAAACTTAAGACGATTACGAATCGGTGAATGAACGTAGGACCAATTCGAGAAAAGCCTCTCAATTTGTCCCGAAGATGATGGCATATTTAATAATTTTAAAATAAGTGTTGATAGTTCTGGATACTCCATTCGGGCCATTCTCCAAAATATCAAGGGATTTAAAATATTTTTTTCCCTCAACTGTTCATCCAAATAAATACATTCCACATCTTCAAGCATTAACTCTGCAGAAACTTGAGAAGAACTTAAAGTAGAATCATCTGAATGACATGAAATAGAATTCTCCAATGATTTTGCAACATCAACTTCTTTAATTCGACAGATATTTCTAATTTTAAAACCAATTAATTTTTTTTGTATTTTCTAGGTTATGTTACCTATGTATTTGCTATACCTATGTGCTTTTAAACGCGAAACAGCCGTATTTTGAAGAATTTTGTTGCATTGGCAACATAAAGCACTATATTGATTATTTGTTTTTATTAAATTAAAATTTAATTTATCATAATTTACACTTTTTGGTCTACTAATCATAATTACCGCGTTTGTAACTAAAAACGTTTTAAAAATTAAATAAGATGTTCACTACATATATTATAAACATTATTAAATACTTACTAAACCACAAAAAACGCCTAATTTATAATTATTCACTTTTATATCACACTACAAAATAATATTAAATGCACGTTGATATTTTTTGACGTTTCATATGCCAACTGATTTACGTTGTTTACGTTCTTTACGTTGTTTACGTTCTTTACGTTTTTTACGTTCTTTACGTTGTTTACCTACGTAAACAATTCTTTACGTCTTGTTTACGCGTAAAGTGTAAAGAATAGAAGTTTACGCGTAAATCACTGGTTTAAACATATATTATAGACACAACGAAACCGAATTTTTATTAAAATGATAGTTCAATAAGAACAGAAATAACAATAGATCACAACAATTACAATGAAACATATTTCACTTAGAAATTTATTGTATAAAAATGTGAACGAAAAATCCATTTTGAAGGTTTGAAATTTGGGGTTATGTTCAAAACGCATTTATCTTTTACACTTTTATGCAATAAAATAAATCATTTTTACGTAAAAACTTTGCGTTATTATAATTATGAATATTCACAGAACATTTTCCAACTTGTAACTTACAAATATATTAACTAAAAACCGTCTTTATTGCGTAACGAAAAAATGTTCAAAATATTAAATATAAAGTTTCAACAGTTCGTTTTGAACACAATAAAACAGAATTATTATAAAAATGTTAGTTGAATAACAAAAAAAATATCCACAGTTCATAATAATCACATCAAAACATAGTTCCGTTGAAAAATTTATTTAAGAAAACAATTGAAATAAATAATTTCAATGTGCAAAAGTTGGGATATGTTGACAACCCGCATATCTTTTACACAATTTCACAAAGAAATAAATAATTTTTTATTAAATAAATTATATTAAATTAATCACAAATAATCACAGATCACTTTAATTACACTTTTATAACTATAACTTACGTTTATATTAACTAAAACTTATTTTCGTTTAGCACCAAAAATTTTGTCTGACATTACAAAAAATTGTCATTCGTTGCTGCGATTGTGACGTCACTCGGTAAATTTCTTTGAGTATGTCTGTCCGGATACAAATAAAGAGGGCCTTGTCTAAACTGAAACACACACACACACACACACACATTCATATATAGATTACAAAAACAACAGCACCATTTTTTTCATTAAAAAAAAAAAAAAATTTCAGATACGAAGATAAAATAATAATAAGAAGAAGAAGAATTATATTAACATGTTTTTATAAGAAGTTTTTTCATGAAAATCTTAGATAGTTTTTTGTTGATATATATACATATTTAAATTTGAAATAAAATTAATATTTTGTACAAAAAATTGTCTTTACTGTTAAGAAAATAATAAAAAAATTTATATTTTTAACATAATTAATTATTAAACTGAATTTTAATTAATTGTATTTATTTAAATTAATTATAAATAGTAAAAAGGAAAATGAACACAATAATAGAAAATTCAGTTTACTTCACAATTGAGTTTTTTTTATATTTATGAAATTATGGAATAAATTTATGTGACTAATTAAAAGAGAGAGAAAAAAAAAAGATTTCTTCTAAAGAAATAAAAGTTAAAAGAAATAAATAAAAAGTTATTTTATATTTATGCTGAAATAATATTAAATAAGAAGAAGAAAAAATTTTAATGTTTTTATTAAAACAAAAACAAAAATGTATCAACTTATAAATGAATGCACGTGATATTTTTTATTGCTTATTTTATATATTTAAACAAGAGAATACAAACACACACAAACACACACACATACACCAAAAACAAAATTTTAATTTAAATTTTACTATAAAGAAAAATTGCGTTAATCGTGAATTATTTCAAATATTCAAATTCAAAGAAACGAAAGAATTCTATTAGAACTTAAAAATAAATCAGAATAATGACAAAACTGATTAATTAGAAAATATTTATTTATTTTTTACTTGTGAATAGGTGATAATAACTCAAGGTTATTTTAATTATAAGATTACAAAGGTTTTCGTGGTCTGCTGTTTTTGTGGTTTGACATTTTTGTGGTTTGAGGTTTTTGCGGTTTGTGTCTCGATAGTAAAATATTTGAATTGGAGACAATTCATTTATTTTTAATATTTTTGTTGAACGGATTTAATAATTCATAAGTCGATATTCTTACAAATCTTTTTACTTGTAAACATTTAAAGTTAAACATCAAAAGTTGAACGAGAAATTCTTATTTTTAATTGGAAATAAAGTTTCGTTGTAAATTAAAGAAAGAATTTTAACTTTTTAGAGGTATTTTTTTTCACATTCACATTTATAAAATTATGGCCGAAATTCCAAATCAACATTTTGTTTCCGATTATTTTTTTTTAAATCTTTTTCTGGTCGTTATATTTTGTTGGCTATTTTTTCTATTTTTTTTGTGCTTTTTTTTTTATTATTTATCAACAATTTTTTTTCTAATTAGTTTAATTTATTAAATTGGAAATAAAATTATATTTTTTTTTTATAAATAATTTTGAAACGAAATTTTTTTTCGCATTATTTTTTCCAAATCGATATTCATTAGAACAACAACAAAATCTATCACCAATGCAATTGCAGCAACAACAACAACAACAATCACGTGACAACAGTAATTCAATTAGATAATTAAATATAAAATGGCCAACTTTAGCCAAAAATAAAACAAAAACAGATTATTTTCATGTAAATTACAAAACGTCTTCTGTTTTTTTTTCTGCAATTCTATTTTGGATTCAACATACTCATAGTCATCGTAACGTTTATTTTCACTGATTGATTAAATATGCCTTCCATATATACAAAATATAATTTGTCTGATTGTTCCTTCTTTGTTTTCATAATTAAAATTTATATTGATAATGAATTTTTAATTAATATAATTTTATAATTTATCTTAGATACCAATCATAATAAATTTTTTTTTAAATTGATTAAATTTATTTCAAAAATAAATTTCTGAAGTTTTTTCAGCCCAAGAATAATGAACAATGACTAAATCCTAAATATGTCTAATATTACAGTCGACCGCGCACGCGTGCGAAAGAGACAGGTGACAAATACACTCAACTCATCATCATACACAAACAAATACGTCATTACAAAAAAAGCATTGAAATACAATAAAAACAAGTATACGTCATTACAACAAAAACAATTCAAAAATAATTGTTACTAACCATATAAAATATTTAATGAGTGTGAGGGAGATTGAACACAATTCAAATTACTTTTTTCAATAACAGTGTGATTTTACACAGTAAACATAGCGTTTTATTTTATGTTGATTTCAATTTTTATTGGTAATTAATTAAAATTATGTCAACACCCCTTTAATAATAATAGTAGTGTGTATGTATGCATTGCTATGGCAAAATAAACCCTCAATAACACACGGAAAATAATTTGTCCATATTGAAATATTTTAAAAATTTTGTCTAAAAGATGACGTAAATAGATTCTTTTTTTTTGATTTTTTTATTAATTAATTATTTTGATTTTTGATTATTATTATTATCAATGCTTTTATTATTAAAAGAAGAAGAAGAAGAAGAAGAAGAAGAAGAAGAAAATTAAAGAAATGGACGGAGGAGTATAAGGGGTTAGTAAAATAGGAAAAAAAAAAAAAAATTACAGTGAACGACCACACAAACATACAACAGTACAAAAACACACACACACACACACAATCTAAATTCTTTTTTTTTTGTTCAGTTTTGTTTTTGTTGTTGTTTTTTTTTTTAGAAAAGAAAATGTAACAATTTCTCCCCTTTTTGTTTTTTTTCTATAGTTTTTTTTCGGATAATATTGAATGTTGATCGCATTAGATTTATTTGGTAAAAAAAAAAAAATTATGAAAATGGACTCAGTTGTGTAGACAATTTTTGAATTGAACCAAATGCATATAAATAAATGTAATGTTATATTAATAGTGATACCGTTAGAAAGATATTTTCACAAATTTTATGAAAAATAAAACAAATTAAGAAAAATATGAAAATTTCACTTTTTTTTTTGATGATGAAATTTTTCTTTTTTTAACATTTCTAATTTTTTTTTTTTTTATCATTTTTTTTTTTATTTTTTCCACTTTAACCATTTAAAAAACACATAATTTTCAATTTAAAAAATTAATTATTATTTTTTTATAAAAGTACATTTAATTACAAATATTTGTGTACATTTGTTTTTTTCAAAAATTGAAATATAAGCAAAAATTTTTACTAAAACTAAAAGTGTTGTTGGCTGAAAAAAAAAATGACCAAAAATTGAACTTTATAAAAAAATTATGTTTTGTTTTAAAAAAATTTTAAATTTTTTTTTATTTTAATTTTCTCCATAATTTCCATCATCAAATACAAAATAGAAAAAGCAATGAAAAGAAAAACTTTTTTAAAAAAATCAATTTTTTTTTTGCTATTTTAAATTTTTTTTTTAAATTTTTTAAATTTTTTTTTTATTCTCTGATTTTTTTCTTTATTTATTTATTTTTTTTATTAATCATCAGGGTGTCAGGGTATTTAGTTAATTCTAATGGTAACATTATTATTTTTCCTTCATATTTTTGGATATTCCATTTACAATAATTATCCTCACATTTACCTGATCTCAATGTGAATAATTTAGGATTACCGTGAACTTTAACTCCTTCTGCAGTAGCTAAATATTCATTCCAGAAAATGTTTTTAATTTTAAAATTTTGTGTTCCTTCAATTGCTTCAAATTGCCATTGTCCAGTTTCCTTTGTTTCATTTTCTTTTTTCCAACCAAAGACTGCACGTCGATCATTGTCCAAAACGAACTCATTGGTGTCTGCATACAAATATTCATTTCCATTTCTGCTTTTAATGTGAAAATATTTACCATTTGATATTGGATACAAATAATGTGCTAAGTAACTTAAAGTTGTAGATGCTGAGTGAAGAAATGGAATATTTCTTAAATTATCATGAGAAAAATAACAACATGTATAAATATTTGTATTAAATTTAACATTTCCAATGACAACTATTTGATTCCATGGGAAATTTTTTAACGTTTGTGGAAGTTTCGCTTTTAAATCAATCAAATTTATGTTATTCTCATAAGTTTTGTTGAAATCAACGAAAACACGATAAGCGATTGTTGTTGTTGGTGCACTGTAAACGTGTTGATTTTTTATCATTTGATCAAACAGCAAACGATAACCAAGAATAATTGTTTCATTATCTGTGAATGAATCTAAGAATTCAATCACAATCTCAGCATTAGAAATGTTTTTATTATAAACAGATGCGATTAGGAAATCTCTGACTATTTTGGTTGAATTGAAAAACAATTGACGTCCACGATCAAAGTCACCACTGTGAATCAAAGAGACAATAATTGGGATAATTAATTCGGCCTGTAAATCTTTCAGATATTTTATTTGGTCTAGATATTTTTGCGTTGATTCAAAACATGATAATTTTTCTCTTTCAATAAATTTAAATCTCATTTCCTCTACATTCTGTAAATATGCATCTAAATTCTTCACCGACATTGATTTAAGTTCTTCAGTAGCAAATTTAAAGTCGAGTTCATACGTTTTTGAATGTGAATTATACATTTGCTCGTACCCGTAATTCGGTGCCTCCATTGAATTTGAATACATAATTGGTCGATTTCTTCTATTTGGATAATTTGCATCACTTCCAACAAATAAAATAAAGAAGTGAAGAACAATTATAACGAGATCCTTCATTATTTGATTCTTTTGAAGAACTTTTCACTTTAAATATTTCAAGTTTTAAGATTGACTGTTTGAACAGCTCAGTTGAACTGAATATTTGATGGAAAATGTTTCAATATTTATACTTATTTAATTGCCCTTGATTACCCTGGATTGCGATTAATCGCACATAACTAAAGACCACAAACAAAAACAAGTTCAGAGGTGGCACAAGAAATTTTAACTAATGAAATTCCATTTTGGAATAAAGGACGATTGAATGGAATTGGTCACAGAATATTTTGGGCTCCACATTTTTAATGGATTTAACCCTTTTTCAAAGTTCTCAATAAATTTCTTCGTCTTGCAGCAATCTAAAAGATCAAATAGAGCAGACAAAATAATTTCTTCAAAAATTAGAAACGGGAAAAATTCAATTTTGAAAATTGACTAATTTATGGAAATTTTCTTACGGCCGGCACTGAACACAGTTCAAATTTAATCAAATAGTCGGTAACAGAACATTTTGTCTAAAATATAATTAGAAATAAAAAAATGATAAGACACAAAAGAAACCACATCAATTGTTATTGTCTTTATTTAATTTTGACTTTTTCATTGTTTAAAGAAAATTATAAAACCAATTTTCTTCTTCTTCTTTTTTTTTTATTTCTTCACTGAATATTCCACTATATAAAGGTGAATTTTAGTACCAAATTAATTCAGTATTATTGAATCGTTTGAATCGCAAACAGTTCCAGTTCTTTTATTGAGCTAAATCAGTAACTTAAAAGTTCATATTTATTTAATTGAAGTTTGTTCTAAAAGTAATATGTTAATTATTTTTTCTTCAAAGTTCTGATTGAAAGTCAAAAGTTAAACTTCGGTCGTTGACTTTAATTCAATTAAAAGTTTTAATTCTTTATTGGAACATAAACATTTTCACTAATTACTGTTACTTTCAAATGAAAATAAACGGTAAAAGCAAAACCATTCAAATGCAAACGAGAGGTGTAATCAAAACCATTCAATTACAATTGAGGATCAACATGCAAGCCTGTCAAATGCGTTGTTTAGACAACTTAAAAGATAAGTAATGAATTAATTTTGAATTTAATTTTTTTATTTAATAAAATTCTTAAATTTTCTCAACGGGGAATTAATTATAAAAAAGTAAAATAAATTAAATTATAATTTTAAATGAAAATAAATGAAAGTGAGTGAATTGATTTTACATTGTGATTTTTTCAGTATTTATACAAAACAATCCATTAATTCATTTGTAAATTTTTTTTTGTATTAAGTATGGGGTTTCTTCTCTTTTTTAGTGCACACTTGAAAGTGAATAAAAAAATGAATTGTTTCGATTTTCATTTTCTGATTTATTTTTATATAACAGAAATAAGAACAATTATTTCAATAATTATAAAGTAAGAATAACTTTTAACAAAATAAGCATTAATTACAAATATGCATCTGAAAACAGAATAATCGGTTCACAATATTGTAATAAATATTTATGTAGTTAAAGTAAAGATAACAAAGTTTTCTAAATGAATAAAAATTATAAATAAAACCAACAAAACCACAAATCTTGACCTAGTTAATATGGACAAATTTTTATCCGTGTGATTAGTTGCATTCATTCCCACTATTATTAAACGAGGGGTGGTAACATAATTTTAATTGGTTTAAAAAAAAAAGTTGATATTTTACACTCATGAAAGGGAATAATAATGAAAATTAATGTAAACTGACACACCCACCCTCACACACATTCATATAATGATTACAAAAACCACAACACCATTTTTTTCACTAAAAAAAAAATGTCTGACACGAAGTTAAAATAATAAGAAGAAGAATTATATTATCATGTTTTTATACAAGTTTTTTCATTCATGAAAATCATAGATAGTTTTTTTGTTGTAATGATATTTAAATTTGTAATAATTGAAATATTGAATTAAAATTAATATTTTGTACAAAAAATTGTCTTTACTGTTAAGAAAATAATATAAAAATTTATATTTTTAACATAATTAATTATTAAACTGAATTTTAATTAATTGTATTTATTTAAATTAATTATAAATAGTAAAAAGCAAAATGAACATAATCATAGAAAATTCAGTTTACTTCACAATTGAGTTTTTTTTATAAATTTGAAAATATGTACATTGGTACATATTTTAAAAATAATTTTCTTCTTATTATTTTTTTGTCTAATTATCAAATTTTCTTCTTTTAATTTATTTTTACAACATAAAAATTGCATACAATAAAATTTAAAAATAATTCTACAGTTATTCATTCTTTTAAAATGTTTTATTTCTTTTTTTATTGAGTTTCCACACAGGGCTAATGACTGTTGATAAAGTACCAATTTTGTTAGCCGATGTTTGTGTGATAAATTGTCAATACACTGGATGACAGAATACACTTTACGATCTCTTCTCTTCAACCACAGTGCCACATAGATATGCGTACGTTTTAAAAATTTCTAATAGATAAAATCTCAATATTTATGTCATACAGAATCAGAAATAAGATATCACAGAATCTATGTGAGATATAACTCAATCTATGCGCGTAAAGAATTCACCCGCTGTGCTATTATATAATTATTTCAGCGTTAAGATGGCATAAGATAGTTTCAAAGAAAATACAATTTGGAGCTTCATTTGTTTTGAAAATAATATTAAGGATTGCAGTACATATTTGAATTATTTTATAATAAAACAGATTTGACTAAATTCGTTTTGTCGCTCTAATTAGATTTTTGTCAATTTTAATTATGGAAAACATAAAAAAAGTTACAATTAAAATCTGCATCGATTAAATTTTATTTAATATTAATATTGAGAATAACAAAATGTTCATTTGTTTATCTACGATTATTCAATAATAATTGATGACTATAAATTGGTAAGACCTTATCATTGTTTATAAAACAAAATCGTTTTTTAATAAATAATAAACGAAGAAAATTTTATTATCTCATTCAATAATTAGAGATTATTTCTAATGTAACGACAATTAATCTGTTTTGATGCTGATCTTAAAATATCTGAGACTGCAATTAAATATTTATATGAGTTGAGATGAGTTAAATTGAATAAATGGCAACGTTCAAAATATTTATTAAATTAATTTATCACATTTTTTTTTTTTAATTTTAGATTTTTTGACGAAATTGTATCTAATTGTAATGCAATTATTATTTTCTTCAAGTCTCATCTTTTTATGTTCTTTTCTTTTCTTTATTATTTTTGTCTTTATTCTTGCCATTAAAACAATTGGTTTTGATTCTTTTTTTTTATATCGAAACAATTTAAATTTTATTCTGTACAAATAAATCATTTTTTTGGTTTTTGCTTTTCAGCTTTACGTAGCACTTTTTGTTTGGGCTATTGGTAGAGAGCAGAAAAGAATATAAAATTATGGATTCAAAACTAAAAATAAAACAAAATAAATCATTTAGTGAAAAAAAAGAAAAAAACGAATCTATTTATTAATATTTATGACAAAAATTTTAAAATATTTCAATATGGACAAATTATTTTCCGTTGGCTATTGAGTGTTTATTGCCATAGCAATGCACACATACACACTATTGTTATTAAAGGGGTGTGACATAATTTTAATTGAACACCAATAAAAATTGAAATCACATAAAAAAAAACGATATGTGTACTGTGTAAAATCACACTGTGATTGAAAAAAGTAATTTTAATTTTGTTTTATCTCCCTCACACTCATTAAATATTTTATATGGTTAATTACAATTATTTTTTAGTTGTTTTTGCTGTAATGACGTTTACTTGTTTTTATTGTATTTCAATGCTTTTGTTGTAATGACGTATTTGTTCGTGTGTGTTTTAGACACACATTGGTCTTTAGACCACATTGGTCTTATATGCAATTTTTAATATTTCATAACATGCAATAATATTAGGAATTAAAAATTCATCAGGGTAAAAAAATTATATTTTTAAATTATAGTAAATCAAGATTTTAGGGTAACTTGTAAAAACTTGTCAAAAATTAGTTTGGACATTCGGTTCTTGAGATATGGCCAATAACAATTATTTTTTAGTTGTTTTTGTTGTAATGCCGTTTACTTGTTTTCACAGTACATATATAGATGGCAATAATTCAATATTTTCATATTATCAAAATAAACATTGTTGCCGTCAATTTTTTCATATTATCAAAATAAACATTGTTGCCGTTATTATATCAAAATAATTTGAAAAAAATAAAATAAAAGAAAAATATGAAATAGCTGACAACAACAACAACAACCACAACAACAACAACAAAAAGAAAAATTCCACAAAGAAAGATGGCAAACAAAAATAAAGAGAGAGAGAGAGAGATCTAGATAGAATTTTTTTTAAAAGAAAATTGATAAAAAATGTATTTTTTTTTGTTTTGTATTAAAAAATACAAATTTATTAATTATGAAAATATATTTAGAGTATAAATCTAATAAATATTTTTAATTATAAATTGATACCATGACAAATGCATTAAATTGTCATTATTCTTATAAAAACGGATGGCGTCGCGTCACCTGTTTGAGTATAAAATAAACATATTTGCAACATCTCAAGGAAAACAACAACAACAACAACAAGTGCAGTGCGACAATCTCTAGTCAATACGGAGAGAGAGAGAATTTTCAACAAAATAATAAAAAGGAATAAAAATAAAATATATTAATTAGAAATAAAATATTTATTAAATACAATGATAATTTTTATTTGTTCTATTTTCAGTACAACAAGCAGTCATACAGGATACAACAGGATAATACAAATAATTTAAAAAAATAGTGTGTGTGTGTAAATAAAGTTCCGTGTTATTTTTGAATATTACGATAAATGAAATATTACGATAATCTATTGAATAATCAAAATAAGGGCAATTGATTTTCAATAGATTTTTCATTTGATTTTAAAAATAACTAAAATAGGTTAAAAATCTCTTTCAGTTTTGGACCTACTGCGGATGCTCTGTGTATTTTTTTTTTCATCTATACATGTATTAGTGACCAGCATGTAGATGAAATTTATGGACAGCGTGTATATGAAATATACACACACACTATTATAATATAATATTAATAACAAATTTTAAAAATGACAGGTTGTATATATTTTAATGATTTTATATTTATATTCATTTATATTTATATAATATTTTTAAAAATTGTTTTTTTATTATTATTTTTCAGCTGATTACTAAGAGACAACATGAATTTATACATCCCGTGAAGCAGCAAGATTAGATGGATTTACACACACATTTTATTAAGCTACAAGAAGTGTTGAATTTACACACACATTAAATAAATAACAATTTTTAAAAATGTCAGTCAATGTTTTTTCTAAAAAAATACAGACAATAATATTTTTAAAAATTATTATTAATTTAATAAGTGACAAGTGATTATGTTGTTTATATGTGTGTGAATTTTTCTAAATTTATTTTTTATCGTTTTTCAGGCTAATGTCGACGCTGATTTTCTTTCAGGTCCTATAAAACTTGTCTTTTTTAAGGCTAATAAATATTTTTGAAAAAAGATTAAACCATTTTTAGAAAAAAATATATAAAATATAATTACAAAAATTAGTCTTTATAAAAGCTAATAAATATTTTAATACACAAATAATTATCATTTACATAAACAACCAAAATTCAAAACAGCTGACAACAACAAGAAAAATTCGTAAAAGAAAGACTGCACACACATGCACACACATAATATAATATGAAAATAAAATAAAAACATAGAGAGAGAGAGAGAGAGATGGAATTTTTTTCTTCCCTTTTTTTTAAATTTAATTATTTATTTTGTATTAAAAAATACAGATTTTTTTTTGTATTCAGGAATACAGATTTTGTATTAAAAAATACAAATTTTGTTTTCCTTTAACACCAAAAATTTTGTCTGACATTACAAAAAATTGTCATTCGTTGCTACGATTGTGACGTCACTTGGTAAATTTCTTTGAGTATGTCGGTCCGGATACAAATAAAGAAGGCCTTGTCTAAACTGAAACACACACACACACACATTCATATATAGATTACAAAACCACAAAACCATTTTTTTCATTCAAAAAAAAAAAATTTCAGACACGAAGATAAAATAATAATAAGAAGAAGAAGAATTATATTAACATGTTTTTATAAGAAGTTTTTTCATGAAAATCTTAGATAGTTTTTTGTTGATATGTTATTTAAATTTGAAATAAAATTAATATTTTGTACAAAAAATTGTCTTTACTGTTAAGAAAATAATAAAAAAATTTATATTTTTAACATAATTAATTATTAAACTGAATTTTAATTAATTGTATTTATTTAAATTAATTATAAATAGTAAAAAGCAAAATGAACATAATAATAGAAAATTCAGTTTACTTCACAATTGAGTTTTTTTTTATATTTATGAAATTATGGAATAAATTTATGTGACTAATTAAAAGAGAGAGAAAAAAAAATAAGATTTCTTCTAAACAAATAAAAGTTTAAATAAATAAATAAAAAGTTATTTTATATTTATGCTGAAATAATATTAAATAAGAAGAAGAAAAATTTTTAATGTTTTTATTAAAACAAAAACAAAAATGTATCAACTATAAATGAATGCACGTGATATTTTTTATTGCTTATTTTATATATTTAAACATGAGAATACAAACACACCCACACACACACACACACACACCAAAAACAAATTTTAATTTAAATTTTACTATAAAGAAAAATTGCGTTAATCGTGAATTATTTCAAATATTCAAATTCAAAGAAACGAAAGAATTCTATTAGAACTTAAAAATAAATCAGAATAATGACAAAACTGATTAATTAGAAAATATTTATTTATTTTTTACTTGTAAATAGGTGATAATAACTCAAGGTTATTTTAATTTTTAAGATTACCAAGGTTCTCGTGGTCTGCTGTTTCTGTGGTTTGACATTTTTGTGGTTTACCGTTTTTGTGGTTTGCGGTTTTTGTGGTCTGCTGTTTTTGTGGTTTGCGGTTTTTGCGGTTTGTGTCACGATAGTAAAATATTTGAATTGGAGACAATTCATTTATTATTAATATTTTTGTTGAACGGATTTAATAATTCATAAGTCGATATTCTTACAAATCTTTTTACTTGTAAACATTTAAAGTTAAACATCAAAAGTTGAACGAGAAATTCTTATTTTTAATTGGAAATAAAGTTTCGTTGTAAATTAAAGAAAGAATTTTAACTTTTTAGAGGTATTTTTTTTCACATTACACATTTATAAAATTATGGCTGAAATTCCAAATCAACATTTTGTTTCCGATTATTTTTTTTTAAATCTTTTTCTGGTCGTTATATTTTGTTGGCTATTTTTGCTTTTTTTTTGTGCTTTTTTTTTTATTATTTATCAACAATTTCTAATTAGTTTAATTTATTAAATTGGAAATAAAATTATATTTTTTTTTTATAAATAATTTTAAAAAGAAATTTTTTTTCGCATTATTTTTTCCAAATCGATATTCATTAGAACAACAACAAAATCTATCACCAATGCAATTGCAACAACAACAACAACAAACACGTGACAACATTAATTCAATTAGATAATTAAATATAAAATGGCATACTTTATCCAAAAATAAAACAAAAACAGATTATTTTCATGTAAATTACAAATCGTCTTTTGTTTTTTTTTTTGCAATTCTATTTTGGATTCATCATATTCATAGTCATATGTAACGTTTATTTTCAATGATTGATTAAATATGCCTTCCATATATAAAAAATATAATTTGTCTGATTGTTCCTTCTTTGTTTTCATAATTAAAATTTATATTGATAATGAATTTTTAATTAATATAATTTTATAATTTATCTTAGATACCAATCATAATAAATTTTTTTTTAAATTGATTAAATTTATTTCAAAAATAAATTTCTGAAGTTTTTTCAGCCCAAGAATAATGAACAATGACTAAATCCTAAATATGTCTAATATTACAGTCGACCGCGCACGCGTGCGAAAGAGACAGGTGACAAATACACTCAACTCATCATCATACACAAACAAATACGTCATTACAAAAAAAGCATTGAAATACAATAAAATCAAGTATACGTCATTACAACAAAAACAATTCAAAAATAATTGTTACTAACCATATAAAATATTTAATGAGTGTGAGGGAGATTGAACACAATTCAAATTACTTTTTTCAATAACAGTGTGATTTTACACAGTAAACATATCGTTTTATTTTATGTTGATTTCAATTTTTATTGGTAATTAATTAAAATTATGTCAACACCCCTTTAATAATAATAGTAGTGTGTATGTATGCATTGCTATGGCAAAATAAACCCTCAATAACACACGGAAAATAATTTGTCCATATTGAAATATTTTAAAAATTTTGTCTAAAAGATGACGTAAATAGATTCTTTTTTTTTTATTTTTTTATTAATTAATTATTTTGATTTTTGATTATTATTATTATCAATGCTTTTATTATTAAAAGAAGAAGAAGAAGAAGAAGAAGAAAATTAAAGAAATGGACGGAGGAGTATAAGGGGTTAGTAAAATAGGAAAAAAAAAAATTTACAGTGAACGACCACACAAACATACAACAGTACAAAAACACACACACACACACAATCTAAATTCTTTTTTTTTTTGTTCAGTTTTGCTTTTGTTGTTTTTTTTTTTAGAAAAGAAAATGTAACAATTTCTCCCCTTTTTGTTTTTTTTCTATAGTTTTTTTTCGGATAATATTGAATGTTGATCGCATTAGATTTATTTGGTAAAAAAAAAAACGAAAAAAAAAAAATTATGTAAATCTACTCAGTTGTGTAGACAATTTTTGAATTGAACCAAATGCATATAAATAAATGTAATTTTATATCAATAGTGATACCGTTAGAAAGATATTTTCACAGATTTTATGAAAATAATTACAAATTAAGAAAAATATGGATATTTCACTTTTTTTTTTATGATGAAATTTTTTTTTATCAACATTTCTAATTTTTTTTTTTTTATCATTTTTTTTTTTATTTTTTCCACTTTAACCATTTAAAAAATACATAATTTTCAATTTAAAAAATTAATTATTATTTTTTTATAAAAGTACATTTAATTATAAATATTTGTGTACATTTGTTTTTTTCAAAAATTAAAATATAAGCAAAATTTTTTACTAAAACTAAAAGTGTTGTTGGCTGAAAAAAAAAATGACCAAAAATTGAACTTTATAAAAAAATTATGTTTTGTTTTAAAAAAATTTTAAATTTTTTTTTATTTTAATTTTCTCCATCATTTCCATCATCAAATAAAAATAGAAAAAGCAATGAAAAGAAAAACTTTTTTAAAAAAATCAATTTTTTTTTTATTCTCTGATTTTTTTCTTTATTTATTTATAATCATAAGGTGTCAGGGTATTTAGTTAATTCTAATGGTAACATTATTATTTTTCATTAAAAGATTCTTTTTTATTAGTTTCCTTCATATTTTTGGAAATTCCATTTGCAATAATCATCCTCACATTTACCTGATCTCAATGTGGATAATTTATTATAATAACCGCCAACTTTAACTCCTTCTGCAACAGCTAAATATTCATTCCAGAAAATATTTTTAATTTTAAAATTTTGTGTTCCTTCAATTGCTTCGAATTGCCATTGTCCAGTTTCCTTTGTTTCATTTTCTTTTCTCCAACCAAAGACTTCACGTCGATCATTGTCCAAAACGAACTCATTGGTGTCTGCATACAAATACGCATTTCTATATTTGCTTTTAATGTGAAAATATTTGCCATTTGATATTGGATACAAATAATGTGCTAAGTAACTATTAGTTGTAGATGCTGAGTGAAGAAATGGAATATTTCTTAAATTATCATGAGAAAAATAACAACATGTATAAATATTTGTATTAAATTTAACATTTCCAATGACAACTATTTGATTCCATGGGAAATTTTTTAACGTTTGTGGAAGTTTCGCTTTTAAATCAATCAAATTTTGATTATTTTCATAAGTTTTGTTGAAATCAACGAAAACACGATAAGCGATTGTTGTTGTTGGTGCACTGTAAACGTGTTGATTTTTTATCATTTCATCAAACAGCAAACGATAACCAAGAATAATTGTTTCATTATCTGTGAATGAATTCAAGAATTCAAGTAGGATTGCCACATTAGAAATGTTTTTATTATAAACAGCAGCAATCAGTAAATCTGGATTTTTGTTTGCATTTAAAAATAATTGTTTGTGTTCTTCAATCTTTTGTGTTAAATTTTTTTCTAAAGATTTTACGTCCGCTTTACATTTAATAACGGATTGATTGAAGACCATTTCATTATTTTTAACAATATCTGTCAAGTTATTTTTCTCGTTCAATATTTGGTTTAGTTTTCTCTCCATAGTTTCTACTGCATGGTCTCTTTTTTTAATGAGTTCCGTTAAATTTTTGTTCGACGAAATTGTTACCGTTAAATTCTCTTTCACAGAATTTAAATTTCCTTGGAAATTCCTAACTGATTGATTAAATGTGTCTTCCATATTCATGATTTGCTGACCCATTTCACTTTTCTCTTTAAGTATTTCAGTCAAATTCATATCCAATTTTCTTAATTTGTTTTGATAATTTATGGTTGACTGACTTAAATTATTTTTTACATTCAGGAGCTGTTCAGCTAAATTCAGTTTAGAGTTTATCGTCTCTGTTAAGTTCAAGTTAACAGAATTCAAATCAATTTTATTTTTTTCAATAATCCCACTTAAATTATTTCGATCGAGTATTGCTTCGGTGAGATTTGTCTGAAGTGATTCAAAATGATGTTGGTATTGCTTCATCTGAATAATTTTTGACTTCATTTTTTCAACGGATGCTAAATATTCATCTAATTTTCTACCAACCATTGTCTCGACAGTTGTCTTAAGTTTCTCCGTGGATGATCTAAGATGAAGCTGACATGCAATATTGAGTGAATCGTACATTTGTTCATATTCGTAGATAAACCCTTCAATAGAATTTGAATAAATTGTGCAATCCATCCCCAGCTCGTGATTCGCTTCAATTTCCCTCATTAAATTATTAGAATTTGAATTTGGCTCCATTGTCATCCCGTCAATTCCAGCAAATGAAGCGAGGAAGAGAAGAACAATTTAAAGTTTATTATTCATAATCTTTTTCTTTTGAAGAACTTTTCACTTTAAATATTTAAAGTTTTAAGAATGACTGTTTGAACAGCTCAGTTGAACTGAATATTTAATGTAAATGTCACAATATTTATACTTATTTAATTGCCTTTGATTACCCTTGATTGCGATTAATCGCACATAACTAAAGACCACAAACAAAATCAAGTTCAGTGGTGGCACAAGAAATTTTAACTTATGAAAATCCATTTTGGAATAAAGGACGATTGAATGGAATTGGTCACAGAATATTTTGGGCTCCACATTTCTTATGAATTTAGCCCATTTTCAAAATTTCAAATAAATTTCCTCGTTCTGACACATTCTGAAAGATCAAAAAGAGCAGACAAAATAATTTCTTCAAAAATTAGAAACGGGAAAAATTCAATTTTGAAAATTGACTAATTTATGGAAATTTTCTTACGGCCGGCACTGAACACAGTCCAAATTTAATCAATTAGTCGATGACAGAACATTTTTTCTAATATATAATTAGAAATAAAAAACGACAGGCAAGTATGGCTGTATGCTTCGTCGAATTTTATGCGATAGTATTGTCATTTAATATAATAAAAAAAAATTATATGGGGGTGCTCCACCACGTGCTCCAATCCCCCCTAAAATCAATATGGTTCTATGATGGACCAATAAAATACTAATCCCAAAATTTGATTGCAATCAGTTGTTGCAATCCTCGGGAATCTGATTTTTTCCAAAACAATTGTATGGGGGGTGCTCCACCCCGTGCCCCGATCCCCCCTAAAATCAATATGGTTCTATGATGGACCAATAAAATACTAATCCCAAAATTTCATTCCAATCAGTTGTTGCAATCCTCGGGAAACTGATTTTTCCAAAATAATTGTATGGGGGGTGCTCCACCCCGTGTTCCGATCCCCCCTAAAATCAATTTGGTTCTATGATGGATCAAAAAAATACTAATCCCAAAATTTCATTGCAATCAGTTGTTGCAATCCTCGGAAAACTAATTTTTTCCAAAACAATTGTATGGGGGGTGCTCCACCCCGTGCCCCGATCCCCCTCAAAATCAATAGGGTTCTATTGGGGACCAAAAAAATACTAATCCCAAAATTTTATTGAAATCAGTTCACGCGTTTTTGAGTTATCGTGTTAACATACGGAGTTCGGCGGACGGAGTCCGGACTGACAGGATTTTTTTGACCCCTTTTTTGGGGATAAAAGTTGCAATAACCACCAATTTGACCTTTTGTTAGTAAAAATAAGTTGCCCTAGGGTCATTCTATGTGAGAAAAAAAATTTTTTGGAAATTTTCTTTTAATTGTGTCTTTTAAAAATAAAACAAGTTGAATTTGAAAATTTTCCATTACAAGGCTTAGTCGATTACGACGAAGCAAAATGATAAGACACAAAAGAAACCACATCAATTGTTATTGATTTTAATTTTTCCATTGTTTATAGAAAATTATAAAACCAATTTTCTACTTCTTCTTCTTCTTTTCTATATTTCTTCTTCTTATTCTTTAGATAAAATGAAAAGCCACGTAAATAACCACTGAATATTCCACTATATAAAGGTGAAATTTAGTTCGAAATTAATTCAGTATTATTGAATCGTTTGAATCGCAAACACTTCCAGTTCTTTTATTGAGCTAAATCAGTAACTTAAAAATTCATATTTATTTAATTGAAGTTTGTTTTAAAAGTAATAAGGTAATTATTTTTTCTTCAACGTTCTGATTGAAAGTCAAAAGTTAAACTTCTGTCGTTGACTTTAATTCAATTAAAGGTTAATTTCTTTATTGGAACATAAACAATTTCACTACTTACTGTTACTTTCAAATGAAAATAAACGGTAAAAGCAAAACCATTCAAATGCAAACGGGAAGTGTAATCAAAACCATTCAATTACAATTGAGGATCAAAGCTTGTCAAATGCGTTGTTTAGACAACTTAAAAGATAAGTAATGAATTAATTTTGAATTTAATTTTTTTATTTAATAAAATTCTTAAATTTTCTCAATTATAAAAAAGTAAAATAATTTAAATAATAAATTTAAATGAAAATAAATGTAAGTTAAAACAAATATTATAGGGAAGGCCGATATTTTATGTGATCACCAAAAGAAATTTTAAACACTCTGAGCCAAGACCCAAAATTGAAAATGGTTATTTTTACATATGAGATTATATTTACATTCACTCGGTACCTATAATTTAGTTTGGACTGAATTTAATTTTTAAAACACTTTTAGGTGGAGACGCCCGGTATTTATTCATATTACAAGATTGAGTGCGTGAATTGATTTTACATTGGGATTTTTTCAGTATTTATACAAAACAATCCATTAATTTATTTGTAAATTTTTTTTGTATTAAGTATGGGGTTTCTTCTCTTTTTTAGTGCACACTTGAAAGTGATTAAAAAAATGAATTCTATTTTGATTCAAAAACTTATGTTTTTGTTTTAGTTTTCGTTCTTGTATTGGTTTTCTGTTTCTGTTTTAATTTTTTTATTTTTTTTAATATAACAGAAATTAGAACAATTATTTCAATATTTATAAAGTAAGAATAAGTTTTAAAAAAATAATCATTCATTACAAATTTTCATCTGAAAACAGAATAATCTGTCTTTGTTATAAATATAATCGTAATTTTTAATCAGTCAAAAAACAAAAAAATAACTACAATTAACATCAACACATTTTTGTAATAAATATTTATGTAGTTAAAGTAAAGATAACAAAGTTTTTATTATGAACAAAATTACATAATAATTATAAATGAAAAACACAATACAACAATTGTTGAAATATAGTTAATATGGACAAATTCTTTATCCGTGTGATTGGGTGTTTATTGCATGCGTACACACTGTGACATAATTTTAATTGGTTTGTATGTATTAGTGTATAGGAAAATAAATTCAATTTTGTTAGCAACCAACTCTCTTTTTGCACGGTAGATACGTTCCAAAGAAAACCGTGTAAAAAAATACATGCTGCATATGGTAAAATTGAGGATATGTTCCTCAACTTTAAAAAACCGTGTAAGATGGAAAAAGCTATATGTTGTTCTAAAAACCGTTTAAAAAAAAGCAATAATTTAAACTCATATTATACAAATAGAAAATATAGTTCTAGCATATTTTCATTACGAAAAGATAAACTTACTAGTACAGACAAAATTAAAAAGAGAGTTAAACATCGAATTAAAAAGAAAAAACTTATTTATCAACTGTTCATCACTACATGATAATAAGCGCCGATAGTGCCGATAGTGCGTTAATTAGTTTTCATGTGTAGATATTTTACGTACTACACAGTAAAAACTATAATTTTTTTGTCTTTTTCATTATTAAAAAATTAATTTTGGAATTCGTGTTAGAACAAATAATTCGTGCAAAAAAAGAGTATTTGTTATTTTTTTGGACCGTAGATATTATTTCAAATTCGTGTATAAAAAGACCGTGTAAAAAGAGAGTTGCGTGTATATGTACATACATATTATTATTACTATATTATGAAAGAGTAAATTGCTATTTACCCTTTTCTTTTTTTATAGAATTTCAAATCTCCCTCTTACATCATGTGTTTGTGAAAGATCTTTTAGCACGCATAAGGATATCCATTCAATAAAAGAAATATAGATTGACGAATGAACGGTGACGCAAAACTTATTTTTATTAACTATAATTTGAAGGTATTATAATTATTATTATAACTACAGATTTCATAATGAAATTCAAATTATTATCAATAAATATGTTTAAATTATTAATAATTTTTTTATTTTAGATTATAATAAAGTCGTTAGAAAAACCAGAAGAAGTTTTATTGAACCCTATTAATATAATGGATGATAATTATATTTCCGATAGGGATGTTTTTTTTATCTAATTCTGATTCAGACTCATATTCAAACAACAACAATGAAATGGAGTATGATGAGGACAAAAGTGATATTATCGATGATAAACAAAAACCTATGATATAATTGTTGAAGAAGATAGCAGCAATGCATTTTTGATAAATGATCCATTAAAAATGATCAGAACCCATCATCTGAAGCATCTTATCAAATATCTGAAATTGGTAAAATGATTAAAAAATAGTTAACCAAAAAATGATATTGCTTTATAATAATCAACGAAATGTCATATTTTTCCGAATGAATTAAAGTTCGTTTTCTGTATTTTTTATGATTACATTTTTTTTCCTTTGTACTATTTGAATTGAAGAATTATTCAATTTATTATTATTGATTATTTAATTTTATTTTAATTTTGATTGAATTTTTGGATAATCCTCTTTTGTATTTTGTATTTAGCATTAAGCTGTGATTATTTGGATTACAGTATATTAATTGCACCTGTATCTGTATTATGTACCTATTACCTTTAAGACAGTAATTAATACATTTATAATATTTTAATAATAATAACAATAAACTAAAACGTAAGTTTTGAAAAAAAATTGTTTCTAATTTACTTTTTGTGAAATTTTCAAAAAAAAAAATTTCATGAAAATTTTGATCACACACACATGCAGAGTAATTTTTTTGCTTCTAAAGATTGTAGTGTTCCATTACAAATTCTGCAAGTAAAATGTTAAATTTTCACAATTTTTGTTGTTGTTGTTGTTGATAGAAATCAAGTGAAATTAAAAATAATAAAAATCACACAGTTGTGCAGACAATTTCAGAATTTTTCAGAAATTTTCAGAAAAGTTAATAAATAAAAGTAAAGTTCTATAAATGGTGGTACCGTTAGAAAGATATTTTCTCAAATTTTAAGAAAGAAATTTACAAATTAAGAAAATTATGGAAATTATGGAAATTTTAAATATTTCTTCAATGATGAAATTTTTTTTTATCAACATTTTTCTTTTTGTTTTTCTTCATTTTTTTTTCTTCCACTTTCTTCATTTAAAACACGTCCACTTTTCTATTTTCGAAGTAAATTTATTTATGAAAGTACATTACAATTACCAATATTTATGTAAATTTGATTTTTGGAAAAAATTAAATATAAGCAAAATTTTAAACTAAAAGTAAAATTGTTGTTGGCTGAGAAAAAAATGACCAAAAATTGATCATTATTAAAAAAATTATGTTTTGTTTTTTAAAAATTTTAAATTTTTTTTTATTTTAATTTTCTCCATAATTTCCATCATCTAATAAAAATAGAAAATCAATGAAAAGAAAATGAATTTTTTTTTTGCTATTTTAAATTTTTTTTGAAAATTTTTGAAATTTTTGAATTTTTTTATTTTTTATTCTCTGATTTTTCTTTATTTATTTATAATCGTGTCAGGTATTGAGTTAATTCTAATGGTATCATTATTATTTTTCATTAAAAGATTCTTTTTTATTAGTTTCCTTCATATTTTTGGAAATTCCATTTGCAATAATCATCCTCACATTTACCTGATCTCAATGTGAATAATTTAGGATAACCGTATGATGTAACTCCTTCTGCAACAGCTAAATATTCATTCCAGAAAATATTTTTAATCTTAAAATTTTGTGTTCCTTCAATTGCTTCGAATTGCCATTGTCCAGTTTCTTTTGATTCATTTGCTTTCATCCAACCAAAGACTGCACGTCGATCATTGTCCAAACCGAACTCATTGGTGGCATACAAATACGCATTTCCTTCTTTGCTTTTAATGTGAAAATATTTACCATTTGATATTGGATACAAATAATGTGCTGAGAAACTAACAGTTGTATTGGCTGAGTAAAGAATTGTTGGAATTTTTCTTAAATTATCATCAGAATAAACAGGACCATATGTCCTAATATTTTTGTTAAATTTAACATTTCCAATGACAACTATTTGATTCCATGGGAAATTTTTTAACGATTGTGGAAGTTTCGCTTTTAAATCAATAAAATTTTGGTTATTTTCATAAGTTTGGTTGAAATCAACAAAAACACGATAAGCGATTGTTGTTGTTGGTGCACTGTAAACGTGTTGATTTTTTATCATTTGATCAAACAGCAAACGATAACCAAGAATAATTGTTTCATTATCTGTAAATGAATTCAAGAATTCAATCACAATCTCAGCATTAGAAATGTTTTTATTATAAACAGACGCGATTATGAAATCTCGTTCTATTTTGCTTGAATTGAAAAACAATTGACGTCCACGATCAAAGTCACCACTGTGAATCAAAGAGACAATATTTGAGATAATTAAATCGTCCTGTAACTCTTCCAGATATTTTATTTGGTCTAGATATTTTTGCGTTGATTCAAAACATGATAATTTTTCACGTTCAATAAATTTAAATCTCATTTCCTCTACATTCTGTAAATATGCATCTAAATTCTTCACCGACATTGATTTAAGTTCTTCAGTAGCAAATTTAAAGTCGAGTTCATACGATTTTGAATGTGAATTATACATTTGCTCGTACCCGTAAGTCGGGGCCTCCATTGAATTGGAGTACATAATTGGGCGATTTCTTCTATTTGGATAATTTGCATCACTTCCTACAAATAAAATAGAGAAGAGAAGAAGAATTATAACGAGATCCTTCATTATTTGATTCTTTTGAAGAACTTTTCACTTTAAATATTTCAAGTTTTAAAATTGACTGTTTGAACAGCTCAGTTGAACTGAATATTTGATGGAAAATGTCTCAATATTTATACTTATTTGATTGCCCTTGATTACCCTTAAATGCGATTAATCGCACATAACTAAAGACCACAAACAAAAACAAGTTCAGAGGTGCCACAAGAAAATTTAACTTATGAAAATCCATTTTGGAATAAAGGACCATTGAATGGAATTGGTCACAGAATATTTTGGGCTCCACATTTCTTATGAATTTAACCCTTTTTCAAAGTTCTCAATAAATTTCTTCGTCTTGCAGCAATCTAAAAGATTAAATAGAGCAGACAAAATAATTTCTTCCAGAATTAGAAACGGGAAAAATTCAATTTTGAAAATTGACTAATTTATGGAAATTTTCTTACGGCCGGCACTGAATACATTCCAAATTTAATCAAATAGTCGATGACAGAACATTTTTTCTAAAATATAATTAGAAATAAAAAAATGATAAGACACAAAAGAAACCACATCAATTGTTATTGTCTTTATTTAATTTTGACCTTTTCATTGTTTATAGAAAATCATAAAACCAATTTTCTTTTTTTTTTTTATTTCTTCTTCTTATTCATTGAATAAAAATTAAAAGACACGTAAATAACCACTGAATATTCCACTATATAAAGGTGAATTTTAGTACCAAATTAATTCAGTATTATTGAATCGTTTGAATCGCAAACACTTCCAGTTCTTTTATTGAGCTAAATCAGTAACTTCAAAATTCATATTTATTTAATTGAAGTTTGTTCTAAAAGAAATAAGTTAATTATTTTTTCTTCAACGTTCTGATTGAAAGTCAAAAGTTAGACTTCTGTCGTTGACTTTAATTCATTTAAAAGATTTAATTCTTTATTGGAACATAAACAATTTCACTAATTAATGTTACTTTTAAATGAAAATAATCGGTAAAAGCAAAACCATTCAAATGCAAACGAGAGGTGTAATCAAAACCATTCAATTACAATTGAGGATCAACATGCAAGCCTGTCAAATGCGTTGTTTAGACAACTTAAAAGATAAGTAATGAATTAATTTTGAATTTAATTTTTTTATTTAATAAAATTCTTAAATTTTCTCAACGGGGAATTAATTATAAAAAAGTAAAATAAATAAAATTATAATTTTAAATGAAAATAAATGAAAGTGAGTGAATTGATTTTACATTGTGATTTTTTCAGTATTTATACAAAACAATCCATTAATTCATTTGTAATTTTTATTTTGTATTAAGTATGGGGTTTCTTCTCTTTTTTAGTGCATACCTGAAAGTGAATAAAAAAATGAATTGTTTCGGTTTTCATTTTTTGATTTTTTTTTATATAACAGAAATAAGAACAATTATTTCAATAATTATAAAGTAAGAATAAGTTTTAACAAAATAAGCATTAATTACAAATATGCATCTGAAAACAGAATAATCTGTTCACAATATTGTAATAAATATTTATGGAGTTAAAGTAAAGATAACAAAGTTTTTATTATGAACAAAATGAAAAAAAATTATAAATAAAAAAAAAAAACCACAAATCTTGATCTAGTTATTATGGACAAATTTTTATCCGTGTGATTAGTTGCATTCATTCCCACTATTATTAAACGAGGGGTGGTAACATAATTTTAATTGGTTTAAGAAAAAAAGTTAATATTTTACACTCATAAAAGGGAATAATAATGAAAATTAATCTAAACTGACACACCCACGCACACACATATTCATATAAAGATTACAAACCCCACAACACCATTTTTTTCATTAAAAAAAAAAATGTCTGACACGTAGTTAAAATAATAAGAAGAAGAATTATATTATCATTATAAAATCATCGATAGTTTTGCTGTTGTAATGATATTTAAATTTGTAATAATTGAAATATTGAATTAAAATTAATATTTTGTACAAAAAATTGTCTTTACTGTTAAGAAAATAATATAAAAATTTATATTTTTAACATAATTAATTATTAAACTGAATTTTAATTAATTGTATTTATTTAAATTAATTGTAAATAGTGAAAAGGAAAATGAACATAATAATGGAAAATTAGTTTACTTTACAATTGAGTTTTTTTTATATATTTGAAAATATGTACATTGGTAAATATTTTAAAAATAATTTTCTTCTCATTATTTTTTTTGTCTAATTTTCAAATTTTCTTCTTTTAATTTATTTTTACATCGTAAAATTTGCCTACAATAAAATTTAGAAATAATTCTAGAGTTATTCATTCTTTTAAAATGTTTTATTTCTTTTTTATTTAGTTTCCACAGAGGGCTGTTGATAAAGTACCAATTTCCATAGCCGATGTGTCTGTGATAAATTATCAATACACAGGCTGACAGAAGACACTTTACGATTGCTTCTCTTCAACCACAGCGCCACATAGATATGCGTACGTATTAAAAATTTCTAATAGATAAAATCTCATTATTTATGTCATATAGACTCGGAAATAAGATATCACAGAATCTATGTGAGATATCACTCAATCTATGCGCGTACAGAATTCACCCGCTGTGCTATTATATAATTATTTCAGCGTTAAGATGGCATAAGATACTTTCAAAGAAAATACAATTTGGAGCTTCATTTGTTTTGAAAATAATATTAAGGATTGCAGTATTTGAATTATTTTATAATAAAACAGATTTGACTAAATGTCGTTCTGTCGCTCTAATTAGATTTTTTAATTATGGAAAACATAAAAAAAGTAACAATGTGACGATATTTTAAAATCTGCATCGATTAAATTTTATTTAATATTAATATTGAGAATAACAAAATGTTCATTTGTTTATCTACGATTATTCAATAATAATTAATGACTATAAATTGGTAAGACCTTATCATTGTTTATAAAATAAAATCGTTTTTTAATAAATAATAAACGAAGAAAATTTTATTATCACATTCAATAATAAGAGATTATTTCTAATGTAACGACAATTAATCTGTTTTGATGGTGATCTTAAAATATCTGAGACTGCAATAAAATATTTATATGAGTTGAGATGAGTTAAATTGAATAAATGGCAACGTTCAAAATATTTATTAAATTAATTTATCACTTTTTTTTTTTAATTTTAGATTTTTTGACGCAATTGTATCTAATTGTAATGCAATTATTATTTTCTTCAAGTCTCATCTTTTTATTTTCTTTTCTTTTCATTATTATTTTTGTCTTTATTCTTGCCATTAAAACAATTGGTTTAGATTCTTTTTTTTTATATAGAAACAATTTAAATTTTATTCTGTACAAATAAATTATTTATTTTTTTTGCTTTTCAGTTTTACTTAGCACTTTTTGTTTGTAGTGGATTTAAATTAATATTTTTGATACCAAAAATTTTTCTGACAAAACAAACAAAAACACAAAAAAAAATGAAAAATAAAGAAAAACAAAAGTTTTGGATGTTGGAGTTTCATCATTTTTTTTTCCTAATTCATTTTTTTTTCATTTTTCTTTAATAATTTGTTTTTGTTGGACGATGACTTTGATTGATTGATTTGATTTGGAAAATATAAAAAACGAATGAACAAAAATTATATAATATTTCTAATCGATGTTTTTTCTCTTTCTCTTCTCTTTTCTGTCTTTCTCTTTCTTTATCATTTTATTTACAGCGAGACGCCAGCGTCGTACGGGACACTTTTCAAGAACTCTACTATTGGCTATTGGTAGAGAGCAAAGAAAAAAAATAATTATGGATTCAAAACTAAAAATAAAATAATAAATCATTTGCATTTATCAAGAGAAAAAAAAATTAAATTAAATTAAATTAAATGAAAAAAAAAACAAACTATTTGTTGTCTCAGTGTGTGTGTTGATATTTATAAATTATGCTTTATGAAAACAACAAAAAAATAAGAAGAAAACTACAATTAATTACTACACAAAAAAAGAAACTAATTTTACCACTTTGCTAATTTGTATTATAACTTTTTTTTTTTGCAAACATGAAAAAAAAATTAATGAAAAACAAAACAAATATTTGTAATCAAAATTTTAACACACACATAAAGATCAAATAATATTGTTTTTCTTTTATTTAATAGAAACGCCATATTCATTATCATTTGTTTTTACTCTTATTCTTCTTCTTCTTCTTTTAATAAAGGCATTGATAATAATAATAATAATCATTTAGTGAAAAAAATTAAAAAAAGAAAAAAACGAATATATTTATTAATATTTATGACAAAAATTTTAAAATATTTCAATATGGACAAATTATTTTCCGTGTGCTATTGAGTGTTTATTGCCATAGCAATGCATGCATACACACTATTATTATTAAAGGGGTGTTGACATAATTTTAATTGAACACCAATAAAAATTGAAATTAATAAAAAATAAAACGATATGTTTACTGTGTAAAATCACACTGTTATTGAAAAAAGTAATTTTAATTGTGTTTTGTCTCCCTCACACTCATTAAATATTTTATATGGTTAATTACAATTATTTTTTAGTTGTTTTTGTTGTAATGACGTTTACTTGTTTTTATTGTATTTCAATGCTTTTGTTGTAATGACGTATTTGTTCGTGTGTGTTTTATATGGACCACATTGGTCTTATATGCAATAATATTAAGAATTAAAAATTCATCAGGGTAAAAAAATTATATTTTTAAATTATAGTAAATCAAAATTTTGGGGGAATGGGGGAACAAAAAACTTGTCAAAAATTAGTTTTGACATTCGGTTCTTGAGATATGGCCAACAATTATTTTTTAGTTGTTTTTGTTGTAATGCCGTTTACTTGTTTTCACAGTACATATATAGATGGCAATAATTCAATATTTTCATATTATCAAAATAAACATTGTTGCCGTTATTATATAAAAATAAAGTGAAAAAAATAAAATAAAAGAAAAATATGAAACAGCTGAGAACAACAACAACAACAAAAAGAAAAATTCCACAAAGAAAGACGGCAAACAAAAATAAAGAGAGAGAGAGAGAGAGAGCTAGATAGAATTTTTTTAAAAGAAAATTTATAAAAAATGTATTTTTTTTGTTTTGTATTAAAAAATACAAATTTATTATATTAAAGTATGTAAAGTATCTTATCGGGACATGCAACTTAGTTGCACGAGATAAGAATATAAAAGTTTGTAATTTTAAAGGTGGCTTTTTTCAGTAAGGTAAAAGTATAAAAAAACTTACTAAAACGTTTGATTTTTCAAACAAATTTTCGACAAATTTATTAATTATGAAAAATATATTTAGAGTATAAATCTAATAAATATTTTTAATTATAAATTGATACCATGACAAATGCATTAAATTGTTATTATTCTTATAAAAAAGGATGGCGTCGCGTCACCTGTTTGAGTATAAAATAAACATATTTGCAAAATCTCTAGTCAATACGGAGAGAGAGAGAATTTTCAACAAAATAATAAAAATGAATAAAATATATTAATTAGAAATAAAATATTTATTAAATACAATGATAATTTTTTTTTGTTCTATTTTCAGTACAACAAGCAGTCATACAGTATACAACAGGATAATACAAATAATTAAAAAAAATAGTGTGTGTGTGTAAATAAAGTTCCGTGTTATTTTTGAATATTACGATAAATGAAATATTACGATAATCTATTGAATAATCAAAATAAGGGCAATTGATTTTCAATAGATTTTTCATTTGATTTTAAAAATAACTAAAATAGTTTAAAAATCTCTTTCAGTTTTGGACCTACTGCGGATGCTCTGTGAATTTTTTTTTTCATCTATACATGTATTAGTGACCAGCATGTAGATGAAATTTATGGACAGCGTGTATATGGATACAGAGCGTGTATATGAAATACACACACACACTATTATAATATAATATTAATAACAAATTTTAAAAATGACAGTCAGTATATATTATAATGATTTTATATTTGTATTCATTTATATTTATATAATATTTTTAAAAATTGTTTTTTTATTATTATTTTTCAGCTGATTACTAAGAGACAACATGAATTTATACATCCCGTGAAGCAGCAAGATTAGATGGATTTACACACACATTTTATTAAGCTACAAAAAGTGTTGAATTTACACACACATTAAATAAATAACAATTTTTAAAAATGTCAGTCAATGTTTTTTCTAAAAAAATACAGACAATAATATTTTTAAAAATTATTATTAATTTAATAAGTGACAAGTGATTATGTTGTTTATATGTGTGTGAATTTTTCTAAATTTATTTTTTATCGTTTTTCAGGCTAATGTCGACGCTGATTTTCTTTCAGGACCTATAAAACTTGTCATTTTTAAGGCTAATAAATATTTTTGAAAAAAGATTAAACCAATTTTAGAAAAAAAAATATATAAAATATAATTACAAAAATTAGTCTTTATAAAAGCTAATAAATATTTTAATACACAAATAATTATCATTTACATAAACAACAAAAATTCAAAACAGCTGACAACAACAAGAAAAATTCATAAAAGAAAGACTGCACACACATACACACACATAATATAATATGAAAAAAAAATAAAAACATAGAGAGAGAGAGAGAGAGATAGAATTTTTTTTTTCTCTTTTTTTTTCAATTTAATTATGTCACACACACACACACACATAATATAAAATGCAATTAAATATAAAAATAAAAATAAAGAGAGAGAGCGAGATAGAATTTTTTTCGTTCTCACTCTTTTTTTAAATTTAATTATTTATTTTGTATTAAAAAATACAGATTTTTTTTTTTGTATTCAGAAATACAGATTTTGTATTAAAAAATACAAATTTTATTAATTTATAAAAAAAAAATTGTTTTTATTGAAAATTTATATGAAAAAAATATTTTAGAGTAATAAATTTAATAAATATTTTTAATTAATAATAATTGATAGCAGTGAAAAATGCTAATAAAAAAGTCATTATTCATATAATAAAGACGGCGTCCCGTCACATGATTGAGTGTACAATAAACATATTTGCCTCTGTATATTTTATGCATTTTTATGATCTACTTTAAATTATTGTATTAATTAATTATTTCAAATGAAGAAAATATTTACTGGAAATATCAAAATATTGTCCTTGAGACAAATTCAATGTCAAATCACACAAAGTTTGAACATGTATTTTAGACACAACGAAACGGAATTTTTATTAAAATGATAGTTTAAGAAGAACAAAAATAACTATAGATCACAACAATTACAATAAAACATAATTCCGGTAAAAATTTATTGTATAAAAATGTGAACGAAAAATGCATTTTGAAGGTTTGAAATTTGGAGTTATGTTCAAAACGTATTTATCTTTTACACTTTTATGCAATAAAATAAATCATTTTTACGTAAAAACTTTGCGTTATTATAATTATGAATATTCACAGAACATTTTCCAACTTGTAACTTACAATTATATTAACTAAAAACCATCTTTATTGCGTAACGAAAAAATGTTCAAAATATTGATATTCAGTCAAATTATATAAAGTTTCAACAGTTCGTTTTGAACACAATAAAACAGAATTATTATAAAAATGTTAGTTGAATAACAAAACAAATATCCACAGTTCATAATAATCACATCAAAACATTCCGTTCCGTTGAAAAATTTATTTAAGAAAACAATTAAAATAAATAATTTCAATGTGCAAAAGTTGGGTTATGTTGACAACCCGCATATCTTTTACACAATTTCACAATGAAATAAATAATTTTTTATTAAATAAATTATATTAAATTAATCACAAATAATCACAGATCACTTTAATTACACTTTTATAACTATAACTTACGTTTATATTAACTAAAACTTATTTTCGTTTAACACCAAAAATTTTGTCTGACATTACAAAAAATTGTCATTCGTTGCTACGATTGTGACGTCACTCGGTAAATTTCTTTGAGTATGCCGGCCCGGATACAAATAAAGAAGGCCTTGTCTCAACTGAAACACACACACACATTCATATATAGATTACAAAAACCACAGCACCATTTTTTTCATTCTAAAAAAAAAAAATTTCAGACAGGAAGATAAAATAATAATAATAAGAAGAAGAATTATATTAACATGTTTTTATAAGAAGTTTTTTCATGAAAATCTTAGATAGTTTTTTGTTGATATATATATTTAAATTTGAAATAAAATTAATATTTTGTACAAAAAATTGTCTTTACTGTTAAGAAAATAATATAAAAAAATTTATATTTTTAACATAATTAATTATTAAACTGAATTTTAATTAATTGTATTTATTTAAATTAATTATAAATAGTAAAAAGGAAAATGAACATAATAATAGAAAATTAGTTTACTTCACAATTGAGTTTTTTTTTATATTTATGAAATTATGGAATAAATTTATGTGACTAATTTAAAGAGAGAGAAAAAAAAATAAGATTTCTTCTAAACAAATAAAAGTTAAAATAAATAAATAAAAAGTTATTTTATATTTATGCTGAAATAATAATAAATAAGAAGAAGAAAAATTTTTAATGTTTTTATTAAAACAAAAACAAAAATGTATCAACTTATAAATGAATGCACGTGATATTTTTTATTGCTTATTTTATATATATTTAAACATGAGAATAAAAAAAAACACACACACACAAACACACACACACACCAAAAACAAAATTTTAATTTAAATTTTACTATAAAGAAAAATTGCGTTAATCGTGAATTATTTCAAATATTCAAATTCAAAGAAACGAAAGAATTCTATTAGAACTTAAAAATAAATCAGAATAATGACAAAACTGATTAATTACAAAATATTTATTTATTTTTTACTTGTGAATAGGTGATAATAACTCAAGGTTATTTTAATTTTTAAGATTACCAAGGTTCTCGTGGTCGGCTGTTTCTGTGGTTTGACATTTTTGTGGTTTACCGTTTTTGTGGTCTGCTGTTTTTGTGGTTTGAGGTTTTTGCGGTTTGTGTCACGATAGTAAAATATTTGAATTGGAGACAATTCATTTATTTTTAATATTTTTGTTGAACGGATTTAATAATTCATAAGTCGATATTCTTACAAATTTTTTTACTTGTAAACATTTAAAGTTAAACATCAAAAGTTGAACGAGAAATTCTTATTTTTAATTGGAAATAAAGTTTCGTTGTAAATTAAAGAAAGAATTTTAACTTTTTAGAGGTATTTTTTTTCACATTCACATTTATAAAATTATGCCCGAAATTCCAAATCAACATTTTGTTTCCGATTATTTTTTTTTAAATCTTTTTCTGGTCGTTATATTTTGTTGGCTATTTTTGCTTATTTTTTGTGCTTTTTTTTTATTATTTATCAACAATTTTTTTTCTAATTAGTTTAATTTATTAAATTGGAAATAAAATTGTTTTTTTGTTTTTATAAATAATTTTAAAAAGAAATTTTTTTTCGCATTATTTTTTCCAAATCGATATTCATTAGAACAACAACAAAATCTATCACCAATGCAATTGCAACAACAACAACAACAAACACGTGACAACATTAATTCAATTAGATAATTAAATATAAAATGGCCAACTTTAGCCAAAAATAAAACAAAAACAGATTATTTTCATGTAAATTACAAATCGTCTTTTGTTTTTTTTTTAGGCAATTCTATTTTGGATTCATCATACTCATAGTCATATGTACCGTTTATTTTCACTGATTGATTAAATATGCCTTCCATATATAAAAAATATAATTTGTCTGATTGTTCCTTCATTGTTTTCATAATTAAAATTTATATTGATAATGAATTTTTAATTAATATAATTTTATAATTTATCTTAGATACCAATCATAATAAATTTTTTTTTACATTTCTTAAATTTATTTCAAAAATATATATGGACTGGACATCAATCATCATCATCATCATCATACACGAACAAATAAGTCATTACAAAAAAAGCATTGAAATACAATAAAAACATGTAAACGTCATTACAACAAAAACAATTCAAAAATAATTGTTATTGGCCATATCTCAAAAACTAGATCTCTAAACTCATTTCTGAAAAGTTTTTTGTTCCCCCATCTCTCCGCAAAATTTCTAATTACTATAATTTAAAAATATAATTTTTGTTACCCTGATGAATTTTTAATTCATAAATATTATTAAATATTATGAAATATTAAAAATTGTATATAGGGTCATTATACCAATATGGTCCATATACAACATACACGAACAAATACGTCATTACAAAAAAAGCATTGAAATACAATAAAAACAAGTATACGTCATTACAACAAAAAAAACTAAAAAATAATTGTTATTACCCATATAAAATATTTAATGAGTGTGAGGGAGATTGAACACAATTCAAATTACTTTTTTCAATAACAGTGTGATTTTACACAGTAAACATATCGTTTTATTTTATGTTGATTTCAATTTTTATTGGTAATTAATTAAAATTATGTCAACACCCCTTT